>VXBQ01014007.1:839205-887564 GCA_013400175.1 Phainopepla nitens
TATAATTTGGTGCTCAACACTGCACACAATATTTAAAGTGAGGGCACTCCAGGGCAGAGCAGAGCAGGACAATCCCCTCCCTGCCTGGCTGGTGATGTTGGCCTGATGCCCCCTAGGACATATTTGGCCCTCCCAGCTGTCAGGACACTTCTGATTCATATCCAAGTTGCTATCCACCAGGACCCTCAGGTGCCTCTCCAGAGAACAGCTCTCCAGCCTCTCATTCCCCAGTCTGAATATCCAGGGTTGCCCCACCCCAGATGCAGAACACGGTCCTTGTCTTTGTTAAACTTAATATGACTGGTGATTGCCCTGTCCTCTGATTTGTCCAGGTCTCTCTGTGGAGTCTTTCTGCCTTCGAGGGAGTCAACAGTTCCTCCCAAATTCAGTATCATCACACAGGATTTTCTTCCTGCTACTTGAAGTTCATATTAAGCTTAGGCCATTTAAACACAAAAATTGTATTCACTGGCCCTGCCATTCCTAGAGTTCCTTTTTTCCATAATCTTAAAGTAATGCTAAAATATTCTTAATAAAGTCCTTAAAAGTCATGTATATAAAATATTTCAGTTGCTGTCAAGGCTTAAGCACCACCATCCAGGTGCACATATTCAAGCTGCATGGGGAACATCAATCAGGCAGAAAAACAAATGAAACATGGGGTTTGATTTTATATGTTATAAACTCAAATCTATTTAGGGAAATGACCTGTTGACAGTAACAGACTATCAGTTACATAATCATTTAAAGGACTGCAGTAAAATTATAGCAAAATCTGCCTTCTAAAGTGGTGGTTTTGACTGAAAAGTTTTACTGTAATAAGTCATCCTGGGAGAAGATCATGCAGAACATTCATGGTTTAAACACTCTCAAAATGTCTCAGGTGTGAAAAAGAATTAAGCAATAAAATACACAAAGAGCTGGAGTCTGCCTATTAACAATAAACAATTCAGAGTTATATGTAAAAATAGACACAACAGCTAAGTTTGTGTTATTCAAAAAAAAGTTCCACAGTAGGCTCCCCAGAGCAGAATACTGATATGTAAGCCAATGTGGAAACGCATGAGAGTTTATAAATTGTATAATAACAAACAATAAAAGCTTGTATTGAGAGGAAGCAGCTGACATGCTGAGAAAGTTTTTTCGGAGGAGAAGCATGCTCATCTGGGCATTTATTTTTTGCATTCAGTCACCAAAATTAGGTATGTAGTAAACATAGAACAGACATACAAAACTGGATGTGAAACAAGGCACAAAGCATGGGAATTAAACAATTTGAGAAAACAGGGAGACTCTAGATGGAGCAGAGAACCTCGGCAAGGACCGAGCAATCAGCTCAGGGAGAGCTGCATTTGCACTTTGTTTTCAAAGAACAAATCTTTTTTCAGATTATCCTTCCCTTTACGACACCTGAGGTGCTCACTCCCAATGGGACTCTCACCTCCCAACTCCAGCAGTTCTAGCCTTTATTTTCTTGGTCTGGCCTTGTTAAATACCAAGCATGGTGTTCAAAAGTCAGTGTATGAATATGAACTGAGATTTATCTTTGGATTGCCATGAAATGTTGCTTTACCTTCTCATTACTGAGGCTCTACTGCCTGTAATCTGCTGGAGCTGATTTTGTAGACTGGACTTGGGTACTGAAAACAATAATTAGAGCATCAAGCCCATGGCTACTGAATATAAGGCATTTCTAGATTCAGGTTGCTATTTTTTTCCTAGGTGTGAGGGTTTGTAAGCATCAAAGATTCAAGGGGGTCAAGAAACTGTGAAGATTCCACTCTAGATGTTTTTCTCAAATATTTAGGCAACAAAAAAGTTCTTCCTCTATACAGAAATGACAGAAAACAATGGTACTATTCTCAGACACCTTAAGACAAAATGGAACAGAGACACAGCTAATTTCTGTTAATGAGCAGCTTGTTTGCATCCACAGTGCAGTGCTGGCACTAGCATTAATAGTGTGGATGTTAGAAACTATGGGAGAATTGAGGTTATTCACTCCTAATTTTAATTTTAATACCTAACTCCTCAAATGCACTGAACAAGTGAAATTACCCACTCTGTATTTATCATTACACCACTCATTAACATGGCGATAATTAACTCTGTGTAAGGTTTCACAGTCTGAGGCATTATAATAATTAATATATTAATAGGCTTTATATGTCATTATTCATGCTAGTGCGTCTGACTTAGGATTACCTGATTGTTGTATAACACTGAACATGCCACTGCATTGATCAGCAGTCAAAATTAAAGTTCTTTAGTCATATAACATGCAGTACAGCTGGGAAGAATCTGTTACAAATATAAATATTCCAAAATGTTCCTAAGAGTTTGTTTCATCATTCTTTCACCTCAGCGTCTGTATGTTTCTCCTTCTGTTGGCCTCTTTATTTCTGTTCCCACAACAGCCTCAGCTTTCTTATATGTGTCTTATTTGTTAACTCTATTGGAGAGAAGAATTTTCTACAAATTTCTTTTTCTTTAAAAAGGCTTTGATTTAAAGAAATAAAATATGTTAATTACTTTAATGTTTTCTATTCTCTCTGGTCAGAAAATGTTGGGATGGAATTTTTCTTCAGAACTTAAAAACTAGGTTGAGAAAAATGTTATATGTGGATTCATGACTGTCTCTGTCTAAGGTCCACTGGGTTTTGACATTCCTCAAGGGATATCAGAACTATGCAGGAATGACAAACTGCACTGGAGAGACATCAAGAAGATTCAGAAGCTGAGTTAATTCAAATCTTACCCTGTCAGATCTTAAGCAAGTTACCCTGCTGGCAACTAGCAAAGGTCAGCGACAGGTGTAATTTTGATTTGTGGAGATCAAATGCAAATTTTGGTGCCCAGATTTTTGATTCAGACTCTTAAAAGAAAGCAGTTGCAAGGTCTGGTTTTATACTGTAAACACCCTGTTGTAGATGAGGAATACATTTGCATAACTTCCAGAGACACCTACCTCCTAAAGAGATAGATAATTTCACTTTTGTGGGAAAATGGTAGTACTTCTAGAGCAAGAAAATATTCTATTTAGACTTGCTGGAGTTCTTCAGCTTGGAGGAAAAAACCCAAACCAGATCTCCAAATGTTCGGTCATAAACTTTACAGCTTAACCTTGTTAAGAAACAATTTCACTAAGCCTCACAGGAGCAGCCATTTGGGCAACTAATGTCCTAAATCTCTTTACAGCCCAAAAAATACCAAGTCCTCTCTTGACAGAGCCACATGGGACTCCCAGTCTATGCTGCATTTGAATTTGGATTTGAACTTTGAATACTGGATCCCTGACATATTTTCCAAAAGTTTTATATTTCTGAATCTTTGTGGTGGCTTGGCTTGTGGCGGCTTGGCTTGGCTTTGGTATTTATCTTCTGATGAATTTTCAACAAATCTAACCATAAAATTTTGGTAAGGTCACAAGCGATTACTGGGATGGGATATTCTACCCTCCTCCCATATTTCCATTTTCTGCAGAAAAGCTGGTATTTCCTGACTTGCAATACAAATATCTCCATCCCCTCTGTTGTCTTCTCCCTGCATCCGACTGTTCCCAGAGCATCTGAGTTTAAACAGAGTTTAAACAATTTATTCTATATGAACAGAAACACATGTACAGTTGGAAAGAGGTATTAAAAAAAAGGTGTCTGTTTTTTATCAACATCAGAATGGGGTAAATTCCATTCTTAATTTTTTGTAGCCTCACTCCACTGCATACAAATGTGGGAAGCGAAGAAAGGTTTAAAATAAGCCTTGGGGGTACATAGAGGAAAATATTGTAACCACTAGTGAGACTGTAATGACACTTTGTTATCTCCTCAGAAAATATATTCAGTGTTTGAGATAATATAAAAAAAAATGGTTTTTAACCAGGTAGGATTTCAAAAGCCCTCCCTATTCTCCCAGAACAAGCAAGTAATTCATATTTGAAGCAGCCACTATCCCCAGCTCCGGTTCTTACAAAACTTGATACATTTATCTTGATTCCTCACTCAGGGGAAAAACCAGAGCCACCTCTAGCACTATTTTCAATTAATAATTCCAGTGATACAGGCATCCTTAAAAAGAAAAAAAACCCAACAAAACAAAATGACATAAAACAAAACAAACCACAAACAAGGAACCAACAACACACTCCCCCCTCAAAAAAATCCAAACAAAACCTAAACCCCAAAAGAACCAAACAACCTGTTCATCAAATGGCATCTTTTTGATTCTGTTTTAAGCTTCCGTGGCAAAATGTCTTTCGTTCCTGAGCCTGGATTCAGACTGCAGGCTAATTTCCAGGAGTCACAATTACAAATAATAACTGAAACCTACTTCTCTGTAAATGGGCTAGATTTGCCTAGAAGTTGTTAAAAGGATAGACAGGGTATTTCTAATTCCACCTTTCAGGACAGAATATGTATGAAATATAATTATTTGAGAGATCAGTACTTTTTTTTTTAAACCACCAAATGTTTCACAAAAGGAAAGGGAAAAACATGTTTATCAAGTTGCAGTCTGTAAGTGCCACAAAATTAGACACCTGAAAAAACCTTTGCCAATCAATAACTTCATCAAGGTTAACAGATTGAAAGTCATTAATAGAGAACTTGGTGCCAGTGACAGTAAATGAAACCAACACTAGGCAGTGGAAAAATTAGCATATTTTACAATGATTGTTGTCAATAATGCAGTGCATTCATTTAAATACAGAAAAGGAGAAAATAGGAGGGAAAATCCCATTCGGACATGCTACAGCTAGGATTTGGAGAATGCAGATTATTTTCTCTGTGGGTCTATTGCAATCTGTAATCTCAGATTTATTAATTTAAAAAAACAAAAAAAGGTACATCATTATCCAGTTCATGTTTCTGTACTAAGAGCAATCTTGACATTATGATAATATATCTGAAGATTAATTTTCAATTTTATTCATATTTTGTAGATTCAGAGTAATGAACATTATTCAGTAATTGAAAATAAATAGTACATATTTAATAAATATTTGGATATTTTTTTCCCCCAGAAACACTTTAAGTTGACAGGAATCAATTTCAGACCCAGTCTGACCATAACACTGAAGGAGGCAAGTGGAAGCAAAAATAACATGCATGTACTGTAAATGTTTGTGGTGTGAATATATGAGGATTGCAATCATGCCAGTGCAGCTACGATTCACCATATTTTATAAGTTTGAACCATACACTGCCTGCATCAATACAACATTTTTGTCTTACTAAGTTAATCCCACTCCTGTGGGGTGAAAAGTGACATTCTGTGGAGGGAGTGACATAAATGTGCCTTTATGGTTATATACCCAGACCCTCAGTCACTTGTGCAGCACAGACTCTGTTAAATTCTGAGTTAAGGTTTAGGCTACGAGGGGTTTAGAGCAGAAAAAAACTCAGAATCACAAAAAATTGAAAAAACACAGATAGTGGCATCTGTTATCAGAGATGAAACCTGGCAAATGTATCTGGTGAAAAGAATAAAGAGGCAATTAATCAGTATCAAGCACCATATTCGAAGGCAATGGAAAGAAAACAAAACCAGTATGTGGTGCACTTCTTCATGAGGATCCTAAATAAATTTGAGGGTTTTTTGTCACAGATGGAACACAAAAGAAATCCAGATAAGGTCAGCAAATTTCCTCAAAGGCCACTTTAGCACATATGACATGATAAATGCTACTCTGCTCTCTAGTAGGCTATGATTTTACTGGAAATTCTCACTGGGTTCATAGAGAAAAATTCAAGGCTAACACAAAATACATTCCTGTCAGGGTGACAGGATATAGTTGGATAACGGGGAACCATCTGTCAGACCTATCAATAAATTACATATAATCTCCCATCCTTTTTCTGTTTGTTTGTTTAGTTTTTTAACCAAAATAGTTATCAGCTTTTATTTTAGGCCAAACTGAGAGCAGCTTATTCATAAAGTTGATCAGCTAATAAGGATTCTATGTGATTTATTATCTATTCTATGTAGTTCTAAAAATAATTTGGTGTCTCCATGGTCCAAAAAAAGTTCATTTAAAAGCTAAAAGCAGACCTATGGGATATATGCCTCTGTGTTCATTAATATTACATTGCAAAATTCCTGTTCTAGAAGACACAGATAAAATTCCCCACCGAATGTTTCTTTTTGTTAATGGAATAGATTTTTTAAAACTTTTTCCTGGTACAGAAATAATTCTACTTAGAGACAGTATTACCTTTTTACTAGGTACTCGACATCCCCTTTCATGCTCTACTGCTCCTGGCTGAGTTCATCAACACAAAGCTTGGTTCTGCCACATAGAATTTTTCAAGTTTGACTGGTTTTGAGCTTTGTGGCAATTCAATATTGTGCAGAGACACACCTAAATGCTAATTTCCCAAAAGATGCAGAGAATAATCATTTTTTCTGGAACTATGACTGATGAAGCACAGAAAGTTTCTCACCTTATTTCACAATAGACCCATGGAGAAGTCTTCAGTATCCAAAGCATATTAGTTTTGGATCCGAACCTCTCTTACCATGGATATGTGTCACAATGTTCAAGCTATAGGAGAAGCACATTTAAAATGATACTGAACCTGGATAAAAATGGATAGAGACAAATGGAGTCAGAAAAAATGTTCATATTTCCTGTTCAAAGCCCTACCCGAAAGGGAGAGATACACATCTGGTCGTGCTTCTTTTAGCCTTTTGAATCTTTGTCCTGAATAACCCATAAAAAATATGTATTGTATTCCACATCTTTGTGCCAACCTGCTCAAGATTATCATTGTCTCATTGAGACCCAGGGTCTAGAAGTGCACCCACTGGATCTGGAGTTTTTCATGCCAAGTGGTCTGGAGTCCATTTGAGAGACGGGACACTCAAACAGAGCCCTATTTTTATTCCCTCCTGTCTTCAGATTGGAGGCAAAGGCTCTTTAGATTCTTTCTGGGCTACCAAGACAATTGCCTGGGGCAGGTTCTTCGAGCCCAGGCAGAGAGAGACAGAGGCTCTCTTTTGGGCTTTGGAGATTTTCATAACACCTTCTTGGCCACTGTTGCCATGGCAACTCTGTTCCTGGACTAGAGGAAGATATTTTCTTTGGACCTTTTCTCTACTGCCACTTGGGACAGTTATGCTGGGATGTCAGACTCTTCTCTCCACAAGTTTTTTAGCTGTTGCCCCTGTTCCAGCCACCACCGGGAGAGCCCGGTGCCGTGGAGCAGGCAGCCCAGCAATGTTGACTCTTTTTTTTGGACAAAAAACCAGTTCTTCCAGGTTTTCAGGCTTGCCCCCGATTTTTCTAGGTGAAGAAGGGTTCTGCAATTGCGGAGGCTTGGTTGCTGTGTCTTTTTTCCTTTGACTTCTCTCTCCACCACATAGTTTGGAGTAGGCTTCTCCACTGTCTTGTGTTCGGCTTCTACAGAGGCCAACATTTTGTTTTCTTCATTCCCAGGGAGTCCATGGGATTCAGCACCTCTGTATCTGGTGCTCATTAGTGTTGTCTTGGTTTTTGCCCTTTTGTTTCTTAGTAAACTCTTTTTTTTTTTGTTTAAGTCTTTTCTCAGTTGTGTCTCTTTATTGGTGAAAGAGAAGTGGTTTAAATTAAAGGGAGGTAGCTCATATTGGAATCTCTTCTCTGATTGCCTTGAAATAAAACAATCTTGTTTGTTTGAGCCAGTCTAATACTTGGGATATAGAAGCTGGGATGAAGACTCATGCTTTCCTAGCCAGAGGCCACTTCAGAAACAGAACCTCCTGTTATGTGCCACCATATATTGGTCATTGCTTGACTGTTAAAAAAAGAGGTATTAATTGCTGCCTTCTTCCTTGCTAAGCAGTTGGTTGCAGATCTCATCACTGAATATTCAGAAGTACATAGAAGTACACAACTTTTAGCTTGGTTCTTCATTAATTCATTGGAGACTGTGGCATTTTCTTGTCTAGACCTTGAGTTCCCTCAATCCCCCTTCCTCATTTTTGCCACAGGCAGAGGCATATAATTCAGCTGGGCTGTGAAATGCTGCTGCTGGAATACTTGTCTTATTTTTAAGTGTTGAATTCTGCCACAGGTGTCTGTCTTCACCAGCTGGAATCAACACAAAAATGTTTAATTTAAAGTGCTGACTCCTGGCAAAAGTTCCTGGAACCAGGAACTCCTAATTCAGAGCAGCTAGGGAGAAAATGAAAATAAACCAGGCTCCAAATAAGGCTGCCACCATCAGCCAGGTGCTTGACAGCCCAGATGAATAAAAGCAGAATTATTTATGCATTAACTCTGTTAGTAGGCTGAGCGTAAGACAAAGCCCACAAGGGAGCTCACAGATGAGAATTTTCTCAAGAGAGAATCCTTCTTCCATCTCACAGTGTCCTCACGATATCCATGTCCAGCAAAATCAATCCGTGGTGGCTCCAAGATGAATGTGCTGCTGGTCAAGGCTGGGCTGATTGGAAATGCTGGTAACACCTCTGTGATAACAGATTAAAGAAGAAAAAAAAGTTGTTGCTGTGGCCAAAGAAAAGCAGAGTGAGGATATGGGAGAGGAACAGCTCTCCCAGGCTGACATTTCTCCCAGGAGACACCCAGGTTGGTGGAGAAGGAACGGGAGGAAGTGCTTTGGGTGCCAGAGCTGAGATTCCTCTGCAGCTCGTGGGGCAGACCATGGTAAGGCAGATGAGCCCCTGCAGCCCATGAAGGACCATGGTAATGCAGAGATCCACCTGGAGCCCATGGAGGAGACCCACACTGGAGCAGGTGGATGCCTGGGAGGAGGCTGTGGGAAGTGGGAGGCCTGTGGTGGAACAGGCTCCTGACAGAGCCTGCAGACCCATGGGGAGAGGAGCTCACAATGGAGCGGGATTCCTGGTCGGACTTCTGACCCCATGGGGGCCCACACTGGAGCAGTCTGCCCCTGAAGGGCTGTTCCCTGTGGAAGAGTGACCCACTCTGCAGCAGTTCACAGGGAATTGTTGCCCTGGGGATGAAATTATATGGCAGCAGTTTGCAGAGGACTGTTACTCGTGGGATGGACTCACACTGGAGAGGTTCCTGGAGAACTATCTCCCATGGGAGGCATGCCGTGTTGGATCAGGAGATGGACTTCTCTCCCTGAGCAGGGAGATGAACTCACCAAAACCAGGGGTAATGAACTGACCAAAACCCCCATTCCACCCTCCTGCACCACTGGGGTAGGAGGTAGATCTGGGCAGGAGGGAAGGTGTTTTTAAGGTCTGTTTTTAGTTCTCATTGTTCTGCTTTGATTTTGTTAGCAATAAATTCAATTAATAGCTCTATTTTAAGCCTTATTTTGATTTTGCCTGTGAGGGTATCTGGTGAATGATCTCTCTCTGTCCTTATCTCAAGCCATAAACCCTTTGTTATACTTTCTTCTCTCCTCTGTCCAGCTGTGGAGGGGAGTGATGGAGAGGCTTTGATGCATGTCTGGCATCCAGCCAGGGTCAACCCACTACAGTAATTTATCTGACTTTCATGCAAATAAACGTTTTAGTGTATGAGAGATCTAATAAAGTCATATTACATGCAAAATCTTCATTAGTCCTTCAATGAGAACCTATGAAAACTTAAGCGTTATTGCCATGCAAACAATTTGTATTTTCAAATTGATTTTTCCTTGATGATGCTTCCTAGTTCTACAACAAAGTTTATCTAGGATCCCATATCTGAAATAAGAAATTTGAAAAAAGCACAGTTTGTTTTATTTCTGCTGACTTCAGTGAAGATCTACAAAGAGGTGAATTTTCATTCCTCGTGCTTAAATACTGTGACTTTGTTTCTTTAACAAAAGCATAAAAACATAAAACAAAGGTAGAATTATTACAGTCAAATGAATAATAGAAACAGTGCTCGAATCAACTCAATTTAATGAAGTTTTTATCAGTCATTGCAACACCTTATTCTCCCAGCCATCATTGAAATTTTTATCTGGAGAGGTATCACCATACTAGTAGACAAATAATTCCATACAATGTGTACTGTTCAGGAAAATTATCTGTATTGCAACATAATTATCTCAGATGACATACTGACTGACTCCTAATTACAACAGATAGAGCTAATTACTTTCGTTCATCCTGTAAATAGCTCGGCATGTATCTTTATGAGAATTCAGTAATGACACATTTGCTCAGTGGGATGGTATATGGAAATTGATTGCCAAGTTTTTTATGCCTAAAATTCTTATTTTTTAATGTGTGTATAAGTTTTCCTTCAAACAGACTATTCAGGGGCACTCAAGTGGTACAAACCTGCACGGCTGGGTTTTACGGACAGTGTTCCCAACACCTTGACAGGAACTGAACCCCAAAGTTAAATTTGCCAGCACACCCCCTTAAATAGCTTTCTTTCTCTGCAGAGACAAGAAAAATGGGGAGTCACCAGCCCACTGCAAATGGATCTGTTATGTACAAACTGATCCATGATTTCCTCCTTGAGTTTTCACCATGGAAAACCAGTGGTAAGCAAAGACTNTGGTAACACCTCTGTGATAACAGATTAAAGAAGAAAAAAAAGTTGTTGCTGTGGCCAAAGAAAAGCAGAGTGAGGATATGGGAGAGGAACAGCTCTCCCAGGCTGACATTTCTCCCAGGAGACACCCAGGTTGGTGGAGAAGGAACGGGAGGAAGTGCTTTGGGTGCCAGAGCTGAGATTCCTCTGCAGCTCGTGGGGCAGACCATGGTAAGGCAGATGAGCCCCTGCAGCCCATGAAGGACCATGGTAATGCAGAGATCCACCTGGAGCCCATGGAGGAGACCCACACTGGAGCAGGTGGATGCCTGGGAGGAGGCTGTGGGAAGTGGGAGGCCTGTGGTGGAACAGGCTCCTGACAGAGCCTGCAGACCCATGGGGAGAGGAGCTCACAATGGAGCGGGATTCCTGGTCGGACTTCTGACCCCATGGGGGCCCACACTGGAGCAGTCTGCCCCTGAAGGGCTGTTCCCTGTGGAAGAGTGACCCACTCTGCCGCAGTTCACAGGGAATTGTTGCCCTGGGGATGAAATTATATGGCAGCAGTTTGCAGAGGACTGTTACTCGTGGGCTGGACTCGCACTGGAGAGGTTCCTGGAGAACTATCTCCCATGGGAGGCATGCCGTGTTGGATCAGGAGATGGACTTCTCTCCCTGAGCAGGGAGATGAACTCACCAAAACCAGGGGTAATGAACTGACCAAAACCCCCATTCCACCCTCCTGCACCACTGGGGTAGGAGGTAGATCTGGGCAGGAGGGAAGGTGTTTTTAAGGTCTGTTTTTAGTTCTCATTGTTCTGCTTTGATTTTGTTAGCAATAAATTCAATTAATAGCTCTATTTTAAGCCTTATTTTGATTTTGCCTGTGAGGGTATCTGGTGAATGATCTCTCTCTGTCCTTATCTCAAGCCATAAACCCTTTGTTATACTTTCTTCTCTCCTCTGTCCAGCTGTGGAGGGGAGTGATGGAGAGGCTTTGATGCATGTCTGGCATCCAGCCAGGGTCAACCCACTACAGTAATTTATCTGACTTTCATGCAAATAAACGTTTTAGTGTATGAGAGATCTAATAAAGTCATATTACATGCAAAATCTTCATTAGTCCTTCAATGAGAACCTATGAAAACTTAAGCGTTATTGCCATGCAAACAATTTGTATTTTCAAATTGATTTTTCCTTGATGATGCTTCCTAGTTCTACAACAAAGTTTATCTAGGATCCCATATCTGAAATAAGAAATTTGAAAAAAGCACAGTTTGTTTTATTTCTGCTGACTTCAGTGAAGATCTACAAAGAGGTGAATTTTCATTCCTCGTGCTTAAATACTGTGACTTTGTTTCTTTAACAAAAGCATAAAAACATAAAACAAAGGTAGAATTATTACAGTCAAATGAATAATAGAAACAGTGCTCGAATCAACTCAATTTAATGAAGTTTTTATCAGTCATTGCAACACCTTATTCTCCCAGCCATCATTGAAATTTTTATCTGGAGAGGTATCACCATACTAGTAGACAAATAATTCCATACAATGTGTACTGTTCAGGAAAATTATCTGTATTGCAACATAATTATCTCAGATGACATACTGACTGACTCCTAATTACAACAGATAGAGCTAATTACTTTCGTTCATCCTGTAAATAGCTCGGCATGTATCTTTATGAGAATTCAGTAATGACACATTTGCTCAGTGGGATGGTATATGGAAATTGATTGCCAAGTTTTTTATGCCTAAAATTCTTATTTTTTAATGTGTGTATAAGTTTTCCTTCAAACAGACTATTCAGGGGCACTCAAGTGGTACAAACCTGCACGGCTGGGTTTTACGGACAGTGTTCCCAACACCTTGACAGGAACTGAACCCCAAAGTTAAATTTGCCAGCACACCCCCTTAAATAGCTTTCTTTCTCTGCAGAGACAAGAAAAATGGGGAGTCACCAGCCCACTGCAAATGGATCTGTTATGTACAAACTGATCCATGATTTCCTCCTTGAGTTTTCACCATGGAAAACCAGTGGTAAGCAAAGACTCCGTAGTGCTTCTGCTACCTGCCTGCAGAAGTGAGGCATGAGCAGGAAACTGATATGGTAGATGCAGGGCAAGTAACCAGAATGCAATCAAAATTCAATGCAAAGTGGTGGAAACCCGAGTCTACTTTAAAAAAAGTCCCACCTGTGTAGTTTAGATCCTCCATCAAGCCACAGTCTGTCAGCAGAAAGATATGCAACAGAACACAACAAATGTGCACCTTTCTATTCTGCCAAAAATGCTGATTTTGAAATTATTATGTACTAATTCGTCCTCAAAATTTAGTAATGTAAAAAAGTATCACAAACTAATTTTAATTAAGTACATTTAAATAGTTTAATCAGAATATTTAATGTGGTGATATTAATTATATATGTTTATGTATAATATATCCTGTATATAATATTTTATATTAACATTATAACATATGTAGTTCATAGATAAAGAGAACATATTGACTTCAGAATAACTTTTTTTTATTCTGAGTCCTCACAGGAATTTTAAATTCAGCTATAGAACTTCACACATTTGTACTTTAGATAAAAGCCCTAAAAGTATTCCTTGAACAGTTTAAAGTCTGTAGAATTATATTTTTTTCTTTCCTAGTATGTTTTCATTGAAGTAGTCCATCTGTCTAGTGTAGATTCGACATTTGTTTACTGGGCCCAACAGTTCTCAAACAGTCTCACCTGATGTCAAGAAAAACTGGAATAATAAAAATATATTTCTCACATATAAAAATTTGCCTTTATTTGCCTAGGTTGAATAATTTATTTTGAAATATAATTTGGTTGTTTTGTTGGTTTTTTTTTTTTAATTGACAACAAATCAAACTTCATATTTTCTTTAAATTTTACTTAAGCTAGCAAAGATGATCCAAGCATGACTTTAATATCTCCCTTTGTACTAAAAATTGACTGGCGAGAAATCCAGCCAGTCTTTCCTGCAGAAGCCCATCTGGAAGGTATTTGTAAATAAGTGCTACTATCTGCTTTGTCCCCCAAAAATTCAAAGCATCTTGCTTATTAGTACTACATTAGACCAAATACCTTGATCAAATTTACATCTTAGTGCTTATTCTTTTCTTATTGTCGGCTGGACACTGTCCTCCTTACTTCTTGTCCAACTCCTGTTATCTGCTGCTGAAAGAAATGTTTTACATCTCCAGAAACAGCTGTATTTCTGTGGGGAAAAAAACAAACCAAACACTAGGGTAATTTGGAAAATGCTTTATATCCCATTAGAGCAAATATAAAAATATATAAATATATAAATTGAACACATTTTGAAAGAGCTTCTCAGGTGGTACACATGATGAAGTTGCCTCAGAGAAGTTATGGGGACAGGTGGTATAAATCTGCATGCACCTGCCTCAGTAGAATCTCTTCAGCTGAGGATTGATTTGGTTTCACTGAGAGAGGGGAAAGAAACTACCTTTGATAGAGAACCTGGCAAAGAGGCTGTAACTCTGCCTAAATTAGAGTTTTTGCGTTTTTGTAATTGCCCCACTCCTCTCTGTCATTAATTAGATCATTAAAGATGTTGCCTCAGATTTAGATGCACACAGCTGTGACTTCAAAGCATTTATAAACCTAGAAATGGTGCAAGCTCTTAAATCTCACTTACATTTTGTGTGTCTTTATATTCATATAGACATATGCAAAAACCTTCTTTACATAGTTATTAAAAAAAATACCACTTCTTGCTCAGGAAGTTCTTGATCAAGGATTGCTTGATGTTGGAGAATATTCTGAGAAAGAGTATTGAATGAATAAATGGATACACATTCTTACCCTGCTCTTCCTGTCAGAGACATCTCTGAAATCCAGGAATTGCAATGTCATTTGCATTTGGATGATCATGTTTTGACACAGGCATTCAAAATCAGAGCAACAAAATGTTTCCTGGAATATTTCTGCAGTACCAGAGGACAGTAGTATGTCTCAGTGGTCTTTACTTCAGAAAACACTAAACTTCTGTCAATTAAAACACAAATTGCCACAGGTGGAATCTGCATAACAGCTTTAAGCAGTGCCTCCCCAAATTTTTGATCATTGACCACCTTCAGAAATGTATCAAAATCAATTCTGTAGAACTTAATTTAAAGTTTAAGTCATGGGGGCTTTCATTTATCTTGGAGATTGTTTATTATCATTTTGGTTTAAATTTAGACTGTGTTTGAAATTTAACACATCATTTATAAACAGCAAATGGCCAAGGACCAAGGCTTGACATGACAGCAATATAAAAAAGAATCAATATCATTGAATCATTGAATCAGAGAATGGTTTGGTTTGGAAGTGACCTTAAAGACCATCAAGTTCCAACAACCCTGCCATGGCCAGGGACACCATCCACTAGAACAAATTCCTCACAGCTACATCCAGCGTGGACGACAAAATCCTGGAAGTGATAGATATTCTGATTTCAGAATATTAATTCCCAAACAAATTGTTAAAATCAACAGTCTGTAGTTTCTTTGGGATGTCACCTCACCTTTATTACTCCAATTAGTAAATGGCAACTCATTAAGTCGACAATCTCTGAGTCTTATCTCACCTTACAAGGTATTTTTCACATGTTGAGGCATTACTAAAAACAACGCTTTTATAGTTTCATTTATGCATCTAAAGTTAGTGAAGTTAAAAGTCACTTTGAAAAATTATTTGCCACTAAAAAATTACATGCCACTACATTCTTATTCTTAGTTATTCTTAATATATTTTAAAAAACATAGGAAAGGGTTAAGATTTAATCAAATTAAGCACCACCATTCAAGCATAGAAACAAATACAAATGGAAATTAATCTTGGACAGCCAGAGATTAGTAAAAATTAAGATTAGGATATTAGCAAATTTCTGATGGGAGTTTTTTTATTAAAGAAATATCTTTTCCCACCCAGGTTGGTAACATGATGTTGATGTTTGAAATGGTTTTACTTTAATATTTATGATGACATTTTGTTCTAATTTGTATTTTGTAATTATTTCAGAATGGCACACAAAAAGGAAAAAATAATGCAACTATGACTTTTTTTAGGAAGTAATCAATTCTTGATTGTTAGAAATTGACAGGTAGATTACTAGCAAATTATTTTAATTATCAATAATTATAACTATTTTAGAGGCTTACATCACAAGAGGGCTGCCTGTGATTTTTATAATAGGAGAAACTTTTAGTATTTTCTATCTTTTCTCAGTGTGGAAAAAAAGAAGTCATACAAATTACGTATGAAAAAGACCACCTCAATTTGCCTCTACTTTGATATGTTGTACATGTCAACATCTAGAACTCTTGCATGTTCTTTCAGCTCTGATGACCAGCTTAACCTTACTTATTTCTATTACCACCATTACCTCCACTTGAGTTCTTGTGAAATGTTATGACCTCTTTGTACAAAATAAGGAAGAAGAGGGGAGAAGGAACAAAACAGCCTAATTCAGATTTGTAAAGATTTTTTTTCCTGTTATTGTAAGTTTAAAAAATGCCCATGACAGCTTTTAGACCCTTTGTGGAGGCCCAGCCTCTGACTGTAGTGATCTAGACAGAGTTCAGCAACGATTACTGACGCCATTAAATCAATCAAGGACAGCAGGTGCTGTATGAAATAATGGGAGAATTTTGTTTCACAATAATAATCTTATGGACAGCCAGATAAAGATGGAATATAAGCCATAATTTAATTTACATTAACTACAGTCTAGATTTCAAACGTATGGTGTCCTCCTGGCATGGCCTCCCAGGGGAAGGCATAAAAAGGTATAAAAAGATGCAGGCAAGTGATTTCCAATGCACAATTATGATGTCTCCTATGTTAGCACATAGGATTTACATGTGCTTTCCTCATTTTTCTTACAAGATCTTCTGGGGAACAAATTTAATCTTGCTGCTTCTACTCCTTTGTGCCATGTTGTTTTTTCCAGGGAGTCACCATCAAGTAGGAAATGATTATCAGGTCCACAACACCTTGTCTGGTGAGGCTGGTATCAACTGAAGCACAGGTATCCCTGCCGCAGACACTTCCAGCTAGGAAGCACATGGAGAACCAAAATTCCTTGCCACTGACACAGATTATGCCAATAGTCAATACTGGAGTAAGGTGAACAATTGGACAAATTACTGTCTTTCTCTCTGATTGAGAAGACCACAAAGAAGACCACAACTTCTCTATTATATTTACCACTTGAAACTATTTCAATCATTAATTTCAACAGCTAACTCTGCAATTTATCCAGGAAAGTCTAAGCTGAGCATAGAAATAAATGCAGTGTATATTCAAAATTCCATTTTCTTGCTTGTGTCAGTAGAAATTCAAATTCACATTAATATCTACAGTCATGAATTTTCATTTTACTTATGGCTATTTTCTGGTATCAAAGCGTCAGAATAATCCTCTCTCATGTCAAAGTGCCTCCTATCATCAGTCTTGACCTTCCTCCTGGGTGCTTGACATCACAATAACGGGGTGTTTTTATTCATATCTATTTCTGCTGAGCACAAGACTTTATTAGCTTTTGGTTTCAAGAAAAAAAAAAAAAGGGAGGGATTGGGAAATGGAGAGATGGAGATTAGTCATTAAGTACCGATCCCCAAGAACCTGCAGAAAAACTGTTTCATTCAAGATGCAATTCGGAGTAGTGATAAAGTATAAAATATAACAGCGTCCTCTGAGATGTAATATGAGACATTTATTTTAGAGTAACTTAGCAGGAAAGCCTGACAAATAAATATTACTTTATGATTGCTTGTGCCTTTGATCTTCATTTGTTCTCTAATACTTATCCTCTGTTGAGAATTTTTTCTAATATTTTGGTACACACTATGACCAGGAAGGTTCATAAGCACCTAAGATTAATCACAGCCATGCTTTTTGCTATCTTCTTTGGAAAAGCAAATGCAGAAAAAGCCTTAAGTTGAAGTGACAGTAGTCTGGTAAACAGTGGTTTCACAGGAAAACATGATCAACAATGAGTAATGGATCTGTAATCATCAACCAGCCAGCCCACCAGTGGTACTCAGAAAAGCACAGAAAATGGAGATAAAACATCAGAAAAGTTAGCCTCTATCTTTAAGAGATAGCTCAATATCTTAAAGAGACAGCTGACTTAAAAAAAAATTTATAGTTAACCCAGTGAGAAATCCTAAGAAAGTACAGTAGTCTTTTGACTTAATCTTTCAAGTTGTAATTTAGACCTGCATATTACTCTTCAAAAACATTTGCTTTTGTACTTTGAGTTCTAGACCAAAGATGCTTCCATTTCACATTTCCATTAGCCTTGATAAAGAAAACTCATACACATTTTCTTCTTTAATCACCAATCTACAGAGCACTGGCCCTGGAACAGAATACAGATTCTGCTACAAATTGTCAGGTAAGATTTCCAGATCAGATGTCATTGACTCATACTGCCCACACCTGACCAGACAAAATTGATGCCTAGAGAGGCTACCTAGAACAGAGGCTAGACAGAGGAAGAGCAATAAAGTAGGTATTTATTAAAAAGGCCTTCAAAGGATTCACCTTGGGCAGTTCAAGGTGCTGCGGCTCCACCTAAGATGGATGATGGGTCTCAAGTTTTCACACTTTTATAAGTTTGGTCCATTTGCATATTGGGGTTAATTGTCCAATTACAGCTTCAGGTTGTGAAGTCACATTCTCCCAGTTTTGCTCCCCCCAATACACTTGTGTTTATACTTTTTGGAGCCTGAAGCTGCAATGGTGACCTTGGTTCACAGGCTGGAAAAGGATTGTTTTTTCTAACTAAACTGTGAGGAGAACTTGCTGACACTCTGTATGAAGTTCCGAGTTATATACTAATCTGAAAAATATGAGAGCTAAAAACTTAAGGAATCAAAATAACTTGTGTTTAAAGTGACAAGGGAGTAGAAATGGGCAAAATATCAAACTACTAAAAATGTGTGCCTTACTGAAATATAATCATAACTATTGAATCTTTTGTCCAATGAGTCTGGATATTTGTAAAATATATATTTTTCATTAGTCCATCAAGAAGGGACATTGCCAAGCCTTTATATAAGCAGCAGGCTATGTATGGCAAGAGACCTTTTAGTAAGGTCTAGGTTTCTGTGAATGCTTAGTAATATTCTCCCCCCAGTATTTCCTCTAGACATTGGAGGAAGTACATTATGTTGCTGAACTTTCCCTTCCTTTGGCTTGCTTTGGTGAGAGAAATCCTCCAAAATGCCTTATAAGGCAAACCATAAATAGTGAGAACACCTTTGAACTGCACTGGATATCCTTTGGCACTCTGACAGAAAAAGGGCTTTTTAAAAGGAAAATGATAAATAACCTCATTTTTCAGAGAAAGCTTTCTAATGTGATGGAATTGTAATTTTCATAATTTTTCATGTGTAATTTTTGTAGGAGGCCAAACTTTAATAAAAGTAGATGGATGATGAGGAACAGAGTCATAGTTTCAGTTCAAGTCATAACATTTTGTAAGAGAATGGCTTCCTTTTGAGTTTTCTTCAAAATAGACTTTGTAAAATTTATAAATAATCAAAGCGCAATGCAGAAATAGCCTCCTTTCTAAGCTTCCTGGAAAATTTGCTTTTTCAGGGACAAAAAAGATTTAATAGGATTTGAAGAAAAAAAAAATCAGCTGTCAGCTTTAATCATAAGTAAGGTTAGTAGGAAGTGCTCCTGAGCAACAAAGTTGTTATACTGCACCTCAGCATTTGAAGTAAAATAATTCTTTTTTTTCTTTAGCTGTTTAAAACCACAATTTCCCTAGACATACAACTGATAATATGATTTATTTTAGACAATGCTAGTGTGTACTAAGAATATTTTGAT
The DNA here is from genome assembly GCA_013400175.1 of Phainopepla nitens. Lineage (NCBI taxonomy): Eukaryota > Metazoa > Chordata > Aves > Passeriformes > Bombycillidae > Phainopepla > Phainopepla nitens. Next base: position 858,517 of record VXBQ01014007.1, read on the forward strand.
TCAGGGTCTCATACATTTAAGTGCCTGCAAGGCAGACAAAAAGCATCTTCATTATTTCCAGCAGAAATGCATCACAGAAGGTAATTCAGGCTTCTCATTTCTGTTTCAGGGTATGCTCAGGCCATCTTTGAACAAGTGCTAACCATTAACTACAACATTTTCAGGACACTTGGAAACAATAATAAATATAATATTTTTGATTAAAGACCACATGATCTGACACGTATTACTGCAGTTTTTTTTTGTTTTACATTGCTCCTTCAATATGCCTTATTAATGGTTAAATGTTTAATAAGAACATATTTCATGAACAGTGGCAAAGGGATATTAAACAGATTTGTTTTTCAGTGACGTATCCCTCCCAAAATCTTAAGTATAATTCCATTCTGAAATGGAATATAATTTAGCAATATTTACTATAATTTAGTATAATTTGCATTCTGAAAACAAAGGAACTCACTTGAAATTAGTGGAACCCTGTTGTGAGAGAGAAAACTATTCTTCCTCAGAGAAACATACTTTTTTTTTCAAGATGCATGAGTGCTCTTAAAGGTCTTAGAAGAAGGGAATAATAAAATTATTCTACTGTTACCCAGAACAGAATATTAAAAAAATCTCAATTTACTGAAATATCCTACCACTAACAGGGGGTTTCAGGTCCTAGTAGGACACGCTCTTTGACCTCTACCACATTTTTAGGGGTATTTCTTGTCTAATACACATATAAATATCAAATTACTGATATTAGACACCCAGTAAATAAAAACATACACATTTCTAAAACAATAAAATTATCAGCAAGATTCATGAAGCAGATAAAGTACCAACTGAAAACACAAACTATTCTCAATTCAAATTGAAGTGCAATCTGTTGTACTGTGAAACCGACCTCATTTCTCATCCCAGTTCTGCCCTTTGCTTACTGCCTTCTTTCAGTAAAATAATTTAATTTATGCGGTTCAAGTTCTGAAAATCATTATTTATTTTTCTTTCTTTGTCAGACCTGCATGTGACTGCTTTGTAGATGTAAGCTATGAAAGTTCAGCTGAGATGAAAATTTCAATGCACAAAATTTGAGCTATCTAAAATTGTTATTTTCTTTGGAGGTCTCAGATCAGGTCTCACGGATCACCTCCACTTTAAAAATGCATTTTTTCGCTTTTCAGACCTAAGTGTAATATTGGATTCCCTTAATGTCAAGACCAAGGGGGAGAAATAAGGGTTTGATAGTCTTCTCTTGAAACTCAACATTTTAATATCATTGTAAGTTTTTAAAAGAGAGTTTATAAGCTCTTTTGAGTTGTAGAATTGTAGCCTAAAGTAATCCTGACTCTGCAGAAGTACATTGCATGCTTAGTTCTCCGTGTTTTAGTTGAATTCAATAGCACTATTCACTGGGCTAAAATTGAATTTACAGGTAAGTCTTTGTAAATTTGTGTCTCAAAATAAATAGTTTCTTGGTGACCTTATTAATCTCTTATTCTTTTTCCAGTTTTGTTCTATTCAATAATTCTTAAATAGTCTGTTTCAGACTTGACTGGGTAGATTAAAGTGCTCTGGGATATGGTTCAATAGGGTTGACAGATTTCTCAATTAGTCAAACTCAAACAAGCTTATTTTGTCATTGAAACTGTTTTTACAAGACTATAAATTTATTACTGATGTTGTATCTCCAGTGCAAGTCCACCAGCCACTGAACAGGAACAAAACACAAGTAAAATCAGTTACCAAGGATTCAATGCTTTTATATTCCTGTTGCTCTGTTTCTCATGTTCTGTAGATGAACTACAACATAGTCAAAAATGTATCAGTGTAGCTGCTGGGCAATGTTTTTATAGATAAAATCTGCCCCAGACACATGCAGACAGGAGTCTCTCACCGAGGTGCATCATATACAGTTAGAGAATTCAATTTTTTTGGGCTCACGTCATGATAAAATTCCTGTTACAAACTACAAATCTGTACCCACAAGCTAAATCTGCTGGTCAAAATCTTCAAAGCATTGTTTTTAATTAAACAAACACTTCACATCAGATTCCACTCACAGAATTTACTTTATTACCCTGACCCAGGCTGGATGATGAGGATAAACACAATGGTAACCGAAAAAAATGTAAATGTCTCTGTCTCTTAAGTTGTAAACATAGTTTTATAATATGCAATTTGTTAGTTAAATGCTAAAATGATCTTTTGACTTGTATGCATATAATCATGGATAACCAACTATTCCTCTTGAATTAAGAAGTCCAGAAGATTTACTGGGGAACAGACCTGTTCAACGAATTTACTTGCCAAGCTTCTACTCTCTGAAACTCTTTCTTTCTGAATGAAAATAAGATCATTTTTCCTCAAACATCAGATAATTGCTCTCTCTGGGGGAGAGGCAAGGACAGACTTCTCCTGAGGGGAAGATGACTCCAGCTGTGGCAAGGCTCTACTAACAGAGTGCAGACCCCAATACCTGGGCCAGGTGGGCTGGGATAGACACTGGCAGCAAGTGACACTGACAGCCCCATGCACTTCAAAAGGAGCTGTGGCCAAGCTCTAGCCAAGAACAAAAGGTTGTTAGGCCGGAGAGAAAAACTTACTGAAATAAAAGTTTACTAGGCTGGAGACAAGGCTAAAACAGATATTTAAAGGCTCTATCCAGATGAGAAAGTACTTAGAGCCTGCAGCTAGAGGGAAAAACAAGCACTAGCACTTCAGTAACAGCTAAGGAAAGGAACAGGTCCCAAACCTGGGCTTAACTGGAGCCCTGGAGCAGTAGATGTGGGTGGAAGTCCCAAGGGAAGCCAGTCAGGGCCATAAAGGCCAAGCAGCGTCCTGATAGTGTCTTTCTTTCCCGGATTCAACTGCATAATAGTCACCCCAATGGGCTCAAACCAATTTAGCATATTAAAAGTATATATCTCATTAATTTCATTCTCACTGTTCCAATGTCACATAAAAAATGTCTACCACAAAATCTGGTGGACATAAACGGTTTCCGGTGATAAGTTTGCTCCAACTAGGTTATATTAATTTTATATGCTTGCTTCTTGCAAATATTAGGAGGGTGACAGTTTTTTTTATCAGGAAAATTTCCAGTACAAATGCTTCATTGTAATAGCCAAAAACCTGGGAAAAACATTTTAAAGAAAAATGAAATAGAGTAAGCAAGCATTCTGCTTAAACTGTTAACTAGATATATAAAAAAAAGCCCCCAAATTTTACTGCTGTTTTTCCATAAAGGTCTGAGTTGGTCCATAACCAATTAGAGATGGAAGTAAGAATGTTTCTTAATTATCCTACCAACATTTAACTGATGAACACTCTCACTCAGTTTGATCCGTGGCCATTCCTATGGCACAAAGATGACAGAAAATGCTTACTCAGTTCTTCACTTAGGTGAGGACTTCTTACATTATTGATGGAAGAACCAGGTCACTCCGTCCAATAAAATTAATAGAAAATTTACATGAGTGAAGGAAAATGCTAATCTTCCAATCATGTAGGCAAAAAGCAGGTCTGCAAAGATATTCCTCTTCCCAGTTGTCAGTATTTGAGCTCAAAATCTGAAATAATGTTGATGGTCTTTTTGTGCACACCCTAAGAAAGATATGTAAGAACACTCCCTATTACCTTGGAGTTATATAACTTTCAAAATATTCTAGTGGCGCCACTAGTTTGGCAACAGTTCTAGCTATTATACCAAGAATAATATTTGTTACCAATATAAAGTAGTTATTGATACTCCTTCTTACTGGGGAGAGAGCAGAAACACTCAAAAAACCTAAGTTGTGGTTAGAGGTGCTTATTAAGTTAACTGTGAAAAAGAATATAATAAAAACAATTTAGGTTGAGTTTTTCTAGTGAGATAGGTCCCTAAAATCTCACTGAGATGAAGTAGAAGTTTAGTCTATAACTAGCCAATGCTTAAATTGTTGTTTTTCTAAGTTTCAGTAAAGTAAATATCTTAGTTAGCTTCCAAAAATCTAAAAGCACTATGGCACTAACACGGAAATGGCCAAGAACTACAGGAATACAACAAATCAAAATTCAGCTTTGTGCTACTGTAAGCTCAAAAGAGTGGTTTACAATTGTATTGGTTTTTCTAACTTTCCTTAATAGTGTTGCCAAATTTTGGGATCCGTCACCGTAATATTGCAGAAATGACCAGCTCAGATTTCATGTGTAAAGTTTTCCAATGTATTATGCTCAAATCCTTCTATTATTTGCTTGGTAAACATTCTGGTAAAATTTCTTTACATCTTTGTGGCTATTTGGAACCTGTCCTAGATTTTTTGATTTGTCTGTTTAATATAAAAATAACTTTGCCCCCTAAGTTCAAATTTTCTTGGTGGAATGTCTGATGACTAACAAAAAACCAACAAACAAACAATTTGAAAACACCACACAAACACACAGATCATGCCATTTTTAATTTTTCTGACTTTTTTGGTTCCTATTTTGCTTCAAAGAGGCAGCAATTTATAATAACTCTTACAGCTAGCCTAGCCTTTTTTTCTCCTTTCTGCCTAACCTGTTTATATGCAAGCCTGACTAGCTGTCACTTCAATTTAACAACCAATATACCTGAACAAAGTGTATTGTAACTAAACTGAGCTTTTCTCCCTCCTCCAGCTGCTCTCCAGTTCCATACCACGTTTTTCACTTAAGTTTTCTGCATCATAACTTAGTCCTATATTGGCATGCTGGAGATTCAGAAATAAAAAAAATTAGCAGCCAAGACAATACCTGGTAGACCATACCCAGAACTCCTTTTGTGTTTAATACTGCAGAGTAGAGTCATTCTAATGTAGTTAATATAGTCTTCACAAGAAAAAACACCTTAAAGGAATTAAAATAAATAATTTGTGGGAGAGGGAGCAGAGGACAAAGCAGAATGTTTTGCTTAAAAATCAACTTCTGTATCTTTACTAAGAGACTTCATTAACAAGTGACAGCATAAGGAGGGGTAGACTGAGGCTTTATCAAGAAGAACCAGTAAAGTATCCCCTGCCATTGTAAATGGAGGGTGGAGGGGAAATCTGTGTTGAAAAAAGTGTCAAAATGCTACAAACTCCTCCCCAAAACTAAGAGAGCACCAACACAAATTATCTATACCTGGTCCAATAAGATATGGTCTTACCTGGTCTTCTTCATGATTTGGACATGAAAGAAAGCCTTCACACTGCAGGTCACAGAGCAAAACCCTCGTTGCAGTATCTGCAGCTCTTACCACTGTCAGAAAAGCTCTGGCAGAAACCAGAGCAGAGATAGCTCTGCTCCCCTCCTGGCAGCTGTAGCTGTAATAAATGAGCACTCTGGAAATCAAGGTTACTTGAAGATGTTCTCATTGTCAAGAAGATTACTCTACAGAGATATGCTAAGTAAACATTGGAAATGCACCAAGATTAACCTCCAAAACCCAAACAGTTGCTTTTTTCCTGTGTTGTCTGATAGAGACCAAGAAGGGGATGCAGAGGATTGCCCTCCTGTTTGTCTTCCATGGAAAATGTGGGCTTGATTACCAACTGAAAGCAAAGAGCCAGCGCTCTCTGGATGCACCACTTTCTAAAAATGCTGCGGTATAAGGCAGGGGCCTTGTGAAAAAAGGGTGCAGAACCACAGTGATTGGCTGAGGAAAGTCTCACATGGAAGCAAAAATCTCTTGAGACTGAGTCTGCATCCTGAAAAGCCTAAAGCCATGCTGGGGAATAACACAGGGAAGAGTGACTGCTGCTGACATCCTGGATCCCTGGTGCCCCTTCAGTCCCAGCTGGCAAGGAAGTCCACAGCCCAGCGCCACAGTGGTGTGGGGAATGGGGAACTAGTGAGGACAGACTTCACCATCACAGTGCAGCCATAATGGTCTTTCTCCAGGTCTTTGAGCAGGAACAGAGACAAAGGAGGCACAGCAGAGATGAATGACAATATTGTCCCTCCAACTATATCCAGCTATTCAGCTAATTACCTTTAGCTGATCTGACAGAAGATTATAACCTCAGGAGGTTTTGGTAATTACCTGAAACACCCTTTAGAAGTATGTAAGCATTAGGGATTAGTTAAGCTGCCTCGCAGAAAAGTGCAACCAGTAAAAATATCAGTCCAAGTGGAACATTATTACTGCCTGAAGCCATGTTGTGCTATTGAGTTTTGAACTGGGCCTTGAAAATCCTAGCTAGGGATTCTTGGGATCCAAATAAAGGCTTAGACTGGAGAACTGAAAAGAAGGCAGTAAGCTAATCAAATTTATGAGTTATTTAAAGCCGGGAAATGAAACATTAAATATATTTCAGGAAAATAATAATAATAAGAGCTTGACAAATTGAAAAAATTAGACTGGCGTCAATTATGTAGTTGAATAAAGATATGTACAGACACTTAAATAGAGACAAATGATGAGTTCTGAAGAAACGGTAGAAAATAGAGGATAACTATCTCAATGCCAGTATCTTGGATAACAGAGTATACTTCAAAACAGGCAACAAGAAAGAAAATGGAGATTTGAATTACATTATTAGGAGCATTATGTGCAAAATCAGCAATTAGTATACTTCCCCTTATTATACACTGTTAAGGGCCCAGCCTTAACGGTTCTGTCTCAGTTCAAAAAGAGAACAAAGAAAGTAGAGAGTTGACAGTCTTGAATGGCAGAGAATGATTAAAAGTTAGGAAACTGAAGCTGGCGATTGAAGAGCATGCTTAGACTCAAGAAAAGATAACTCAGGGAAGAATAAATTCTCAGGAAATAACAATAAGGATGTTATAAAAAGACAGGCTTCAATTATTCTGACTTCTGAGAGAGGACAAGAAGAAAATAAAATGTACTTAACATAAATTGCAACACGAATATTCTGTTTAAACATTAGGGAAGGCAATTGTCAAATGCCAAAAAGTTAGCATAGTGCTAGATATTATTGTAAAAAGGTCGTGTATCTATCGGGAGACTTAGAAAAGAATATAAATATCAAACAAATGTTATGTGAGCATTCTCACATGAGATTGCTGTTACCTGTACCCTGCTATAAGATTCTAAAAGGAAGAGGAAGGTATGTCTTGTTCTTGAAAGTATGAGTAATTAATCATTTAATGAGATAACTTTTTTGCAAAATCTAAGAATAGAAATGAGTACTCTCAATAATATTATTCATTCAGAAACAATTTTAGAATTAGTCTGGGTGAATGTTATATAGATTTTGATTTGGTCAACAATTCATGATTGTGGTACACTGTTCTAGTTATCTTGGAGAACTGATAAAGCAAATCTTATGAAATTAATGAATCTGATGTAAAAATATCTAAGTAAGCAATTTCCTAACATGAGACAAGCTTGCATTCAAGTGTAATTTATTATGCTTTTTACAATATTTTTTAATTGTTCTGGGAAAAAAAATAATTATGCTGAATTGTATTTATTTTAAGGGTGATCACATGGTCATTAGCAACTACACATATAATTTCTGAATGATATGTATTTTTTTATTTTGACATAAACTATACCAGTCTTTACTCCCAAAGTACCCTTTTCAAGGAATATTTTTCAGGCAAGTAGACCACAGATCCCTGACCATAATTAACAAGTAAGGCTGAGCGATTTCTTGAGAATTAAAAAAATAATATTAATTGCTTTTGACTATAAAAAATAGAAATGCTCATATTTTCTGACATGTAGACAATTCTCTCTTCATAGCACATTGCTTTAAAACACTCAAAGTTGCAAACCCGCAGCTTTGAGTGTTTTAAAACCTTAAATTCTATTTAGTGTTTGAAATCCAGAATACCATTCCTGAGTGCATTTGTACAGTAAAAAAAATGCATGAAGTAGTAGGGGGATGAAAGGGTCTATGAAGATGGGTGGACCAGACAGGGTGTAGGAGAGTCATGGTCTGACATCACTTTGTAGGATATTTTTCTCTACAGTAAGGGACTGTTCTCTAAATTGAAATGGAGTAGTAATTTAAATCTACACACTACTCAGCTGTGCCTTTTAATGTTAACTCAAAGCCCCAAGAAATTCTCAGAGTTCCAGACAATCCCATCCTGAAACGGAATTTAGAAGTCCCATAAACAACCAGTTTTAATATCCAAAAATATATGCATGGGGAGAAACTTATCCACGAAATCCCTCTCAGTAAAAATAACTGCAAGCAGAGATTCCTAATCAAATCACCCAGAATTGTCTAGAAATTGTTTTTACTGCAAGACTAAAAAAGAGGAATCTCATTAATAATTTCAACTATAGTTTATGATTCAGCAGATGCACCGTGCAGCTCATGCACCACAACTGCACACAGAAATTTAACCTCCAAAAGCTTGAAGTCAAGTTTATGCCTAGGTTCTGCAATGAGGTAAAGAATGTGTGGCAAAGTTTTACAATTTCAATACCTACCAAGTAGTCCGTATATTTTACCAAGCTTAGAAATTTATCAGGCATGAAAGCAGAACAGAAAATAAGGATGTATGTCACACATTTCAGCTATTTAATAACATACTTTATCCTACTAAGTGCATATTCTAAAGATAGTGACATCCCAGCAATACACGAATCATTCTCTCAGCACTTTTTCCTAATCTTAAATCTTTGCTCAGTGGAAGTGAAAACCCTGCCAATTTTTTGGGCAGATTCATAAAGAATGAGGATTAGCAAAGCGTCAGTTAAGAAGGTTATACTGTACTCTCTGAGATGATGTGAAATCAGAAAGGATCATCTGCTATGCTTTGCATAGTTGCAAAATGGGTTAGGCCACAATCACCCAGATGTCTTTTAAAGGACCAATTATAATCCCAGACATTGTCTCAAAATTAAGACTTCCACATAATAATATGTGTCTTCACTGTCGGTTTTTTTTTTGTTGTTTCTTTGTTTTTCCCTCAGCTGTGAAAATGCTTAATTGAAATTCTGGTTTGAGTATTCATATCAATATTAATAATCAGAAAAAATATAGGTAAATATTCAAAAGCAATGGACTTCCACCCTAGGTATTGAAGTTCAGTTTACCTATTATTATTTAAACAACTTTAGGGGAGGCGAGTACCTATTTATTATTGAAGAGCATATTGACCCCATATATTCTGCAGCTGAGACCAAGGGGGTTTTTGCTGTTAGTTAGAAAATGTTACTCTTTTGAAAATTTTACAAGGTTTTAGCAGATTTTATTGCAAACTATGACATGGTGAACAGCAGATAAAACTCAACCAGTTGTATAAATTTCAGCTACAAGTCTTATGAAACATATGTGTGCCAGCAAAAGTACCCAATGTGAGGACCAAACAAGGTAAAATACTCAGAACAAGTTAGGCAGTTGAAGAAAAATCTTACAGAACTATTAACTATACTCTTTAACTTGTTGGTAGAATCAAAGATTTAATCCATCTTGTGTAAATTTGAATTGGTTTAGACTTCAAAGAGGCACATTTCTCTTTAACATCACAAGCTGCCATGTCTTAATTTACTACAGGACAGAAAGAACTTCTGATGAACACATCTGTTGTACCTGCCAGACTAATTTAGGCAGCATTTCATACTACGGTACTCCCAGACTCAGCCAAGGTTTGTTGAAATGTAACAGAGAATCTGTAAAGATGACAAGTTGCCAAGAGCAAGATTTCTTCTTTGTTCAGAAGCTGACAAATTTGTTTCTGTCATCACCATGCAATGACATTGTCTCAGGTCAGAGAGGGGATGGAGAGGAGACTTTGCTTCTGCATTAGCTCAAGCCTGGTCATAAATGTACAAGCTACAGCTCTAGTAAGAGCAGTGGCCAAAAGATTACACTGAAAATATTGTGAGTGTGTCTCTGTGTTTCTGTGTTTGTGTTTGTATGTGCAGAAGTAGGAGCTGAGGAAGAGCAGTGTTTTTAATGAATCTTAGTCATTAAATCAAATACTTTTTCCATTCAAAATTCTTCATCCAAACAGTTTAGAAAGAAATTTCTTAAGATATCTGGGAAATAAACACTCATAAGGTAAAAATATAAGTTAGGACATTATTAAACAACAGAGTGCAGGAATAACATAATACTAGGAGGACATTTTGTAATTTTTTCTTGCTTTATGACCATCTAAGAAAGGTGGTTGACAGAATGAAGCAGAAGGATGAAAAAACAAGGAAGATATCTGAAGTGGTTAATGAAGACGAAGAAGTGTTTCTGAATGAACATAAGTTACTGAAGAGTTCCTGGGGAAGATATAATGCAAACACAGACAAGAGACCAATGTGAAAAGAAACACATGAGTCAACTCATTGACACATAAAGTTCTGGACATGGAGCTAAGATATTGTCTCTGACTTACTATTTCAAATACTTCACCTGGGTCTTCTATGATTGGGTGTTTACAGGCATGCTTGAATCTTTTTTTTAGAAATATTATTCTCAAATAATCCTGGTGGATTTTACACAAAATTTTACTTTTTTCAGATCATTTAGCAGGTTGTCAAAGAACAGGCCAGTGAGGCAACCCACCCAACTCAAAGAGCAGATGGTTTTTCTTAGACAAATAGGATATAGCTGTGTATTCTCTTTATTATTCACTATAGTTGTTGAGGAAAAAAAAATAAAAGAGTTGTATTAGTTTTTTCTGGTTTTGTATCACCAAAATTTGATGTGTCCTAAGAGTGAATGGTGTGGTCCTGAAATATCCTCACATCCTTAAAGAATTCATGCTTCAAAAGACCACATTTCCCAGAATGCAACAAAAAATGTTTGCAAAATACTAGGAACTTCTCCTCTAAAGGCAAATCCTTTCTGGAGCTACCATAGATGACTTCTAAGTAACAAACATTTTGAAAATCTGAAAAATAGTAGATGCTGACTGAAATCTTCCAAATACTGACCTTTTCTGAATGTGCACAAAAGTTCTACAGTATGATCTTATTTGGAAATGTTAAAATAATTTGTAAGGTTGTTTCCCAATACTGTAATTTATGCTTTATATATAATAGTCATCCATGTATATGAACTATGTATGTTGTTTCACCTATATGACCTGTCCATCTTTTTTTTTTTTTTTTTTTGTCACACAATGAAATCAGTCAGGCAAAAAAGGTTGAATTAACAGTGAAGCGGCAGATGCGTGACAGAACATATATTATTCTGATAAAAAATGGAAAGTTCACTGACAGGGCTTCACAGCTAAATTTGCTTTCCTTGCTTGTCTCTGTTTAGTCCTATCACCACTAAATAACATGAAAAACAAACAAGCAAAAACAAATAGCTGAAGAACCTTTTTCTTTTCAATTTTATGAATGATGATGTGTGCTTTTTATCCTAAAATTAGGTGTTACCTTTATAAAATGCATCTCCTGAGTGAAATAAAGATGCTGTAAGTGACTATAATGTTTTAATTCTGTCAAATGAGTGAAAAAGGAAGAGGACTTCTGACAGTGCTAAAATCTCATAACCTCCAAATACAAAATAAAACAGTGGCAGACAGATACATTACTGAGTGGAACTTTTTTTAAGTAAAAATCAATAAATTATGAAGCATTGATTAACATCATACACCAAATGCACAAAATCAGTCTCTTTCGTATTATGATCCACATTCTTTCCTCAGTGAGGAGCTGATCTATTAAAAATGCTGTCTTTTATTCAGGATTTCAGAGACCACACAAACTGGCAATTGCTGCAACAGCTATTTGGATTCGTAGTAGAAATCACTACTGTGTCTGCTTGAGAGCTGTTACCAGCACTATTAAAGCTAAGAAACCTGAAAAAGAGAAAGAAAAAGGTCATTGCTGGCAGGTAGGCACACTGTCCTGGTGGCTGCTGAGTCAGGTGCTGGGCTGCTGTCCCCAGGTTACCTCCTCAGCCGTCCCTGTGCTCCAGGTGAAGCCACCATCTCAGGACAGACAGAGCCTGAAATGCTGCCACTGATTTATCTGCTCCTGTCGAAACACCCTGGGTAGGCATAAATCCTGTCAATATTAACCTTTGGGTTGGCTTTTGGGGGAACTGAGGCTATTTGCGTCGAGCAGAGGGACTACAGCACATGACAGACTGTCAGCAGGCTAGGGATGAGGGCTGGAGGGAAGGCTGGCAGGCTGAGGGACAAAATCCCTTTTCCTGATTCAGCTGCAAGTGCACGTTTTACCACGTCATCTCTTAGGTCTGTGAATATTTCAGACCCATAATCTTGCTTTTATAAAAGCCCACATAGATGGCGTAACTGAAGAACTATGAGCTTGAAAACAATATTTAAATTGAAAAAAGTACTCAAAGCCTTAAATTATCTTTAGGTGTATAGGCATACACTAGTCATTTCCTGATGATTTCTCAATTTCTTTCTCCCACTGCCCTTTTTTATCTTCCATGGGTTTTTTTTTGGCTTTTTAGGTCCAAGGGCAGAGAATGAAATAAACCTTCACACTTCCTGAGATGGAGAATCAGTTAAAAAACATTTTTCTATCTCAGCTGCACTTTCTTAAAAAGCAGACAAAAGAAATTTCCCTTGCAGTGTAACCCATCAAACCTAGGACTGGGCAGAGACAGGAGATGCAGATTTGAACCACTTAAGGCTAACAGGGCTATGAACTGGAGTTGCCTTTCCTTTGACAGAGCTCTAAAAATGCACTCATATATTTTTTTCAAGAGAAAGTTGAGAAAGACAACCAAATCCACAGGGTCACCTGTAAGCACAGCTGTTGCAATCTGCCAATTCAAATCTCATGCACAGTTAGACATGTGCCATCAGTAGAATTCCAGATTTGTTTCTTACAGCATGTTGGAGAAATCCCCGTTTCTGGTATATCATTCTCATGACCACAGTTCACAACTGTCTGATCTCACAGCATGTATGCAACACAGTATAATTGTATGCTGTCACCTTTTGAATTCTGCTGCAGAATGTAGTATGGCTGTGTTAAAACAGCCCCTACAGAAATTATCTGACAACTGCGCAAGTAGCAAAGTGTGCGAAATCTACAAAACTTAGCATTTTAATGTGAAAGTGAAAGCATGGCCTTGATTAAAGAGTTCTTTTCTCACATAAAAGTCCACTGGGAATTTTCAAATTCCATATAAATCATAATTCTGCAACCAGCTTCATAACCTTCTGCTTCTACCTTACAAATAATCATTATTGCCTTTAAACTTGAAATATAATTCCACAAATGACCCTACATAGGCTGGTGCTGAGTAATAAATGATTTTTTTTTCTGTTTTCCAAGACCATCTTCCTGTTTTTCTTCTTTCATATAGTACATAAATTCTTAATTCAATCTCCTTTTAAATATGTAGGCAGATTAAGAATAAATACATGACTCTTTTCTTCAGGTTGTTATGAATGAATACAAATGTGCTATCAGCCAAATCTGATGAGAAACACAGATGTTCTGAACTTCCAATGAATATCTCAGGTGACTGCTGAACTGCAAACAAATTTGTTTGATGAACCATAACCCCAGTGCCTGATAAATATATTATTCAAAGTCAAACTCTAACTTTCTAATTTCATCTCAGGACAGTATAAAGTGCCTCTGACAATGAACTGAAAATTAATAAAATATCTGTTGCAGATTCATTTCTGTTTTCTGAATTTGGAGGTTGCTAGGTGATGAAGAATAAATTGATTGAATCAAAAGAAAATGCATATGGGAAACTATGAAACAAATTGCAGGGTACAATAGTTTGAACATGAATTAGCATATTGTTATGAAAAAGGAGGCATTTTATAGAATTATGGGGCTGAAGATTTGATAAGAAATTACTATCAGAAGACTTAAGGATGATAATAATTCTGGAGGCACTTAGTGGTTAGTAAAGAAAAGCAATAAATAGCTGAGAGGAAGAGAAAAGAAAATGCTGGAGAAGATGCAAGAAATCAAACAGCCTGGCTCTTTCTTAGATCTAGAAAAACTATAACTGAAACCTGCTTTGACATAAAGTAAAATGCTGTTGAAAATATGTATTCATGCAGGCATAGTCAAAGGCAAGAGAATATGCCTACAATTCCTTTGTTTAAAGAGCTTCATCAGCTTCCCTACCTAATTAGAGGATCCTTGGAATACTCCTCAAGAATAAGGATACAGTCTCAGTGGCAGAGATCAAAATAAAATACCACCATTAAATGAAGCAGAGAACTCTGAATAATTTGCTTAATTTTATGTATATAAAAATCCAAATACTTCAGTGCAACAATCAAGCTGTACTTCTAACTGCACAAGTTAGCAGCACATTTGATGGAACTTTTCTAGAGCAATACTGCCTTCGATGTTTTGTCTTCAAGGTTTCATTTCCTCAAAGCAAAGAATGGTCATACAAAGGGATTAAAGAAAATCAAGCTACATGGGAGACCACTGCAGAAAATGGAACGACATTGATGCAGCAATAAGTGCACATGAAATGCAAAACCATTTACAGCAATTTACCTTTAACTTTGGGTACCATTATAAGGAACTCTCTGGGGGCCTGAGAAAAGAAAGAAAATACAGGACTGAAAACAATGGACAAATGTGAATTTTACTTTAGTAAAATCTGCCAGTAAATGCAATATGTATACGGAAAACTTGTAAGTAGATGTCAGCTATTAATTAACAAGCATTTTTGAGACAGGCAATATTGAAATCCAGACCCTGTGGCAGGCAGGATGAGCAAGCAGTATTCTTATTCCCCATTTGCTGAAGTGCTATAGTAGTGACAAAGACCATGGACATATGTCACCTCTAAAGTTTCCACCAAGGAGACAGTCAGCACAGCCCAAGGCCTCTCAGTGTAGTCCCTTGAAGGAAAATTTGGCTCAACCTGTGCCTTTGCCTTGTTAAGGTATACTTGTATTCTTGTCTTTCTTCGGGGATTCTTTATGCCACAGTTTAACTTCATAACAGCACTGGGACCCTCCCAGCAATGTGCTTTTGTCTTTGTTAGTTCTCAGCCTTTGGCAGGTTTTTGGACATCCCACTGGCTGTAAGATCAGACTGAAACGGCTCCTGCATTTCAGATGTACTTTTCTTTTTGCATAGCTTTCAGATTATTTGTGTGCACTTTCAAAATAGCTTATGCTGATAGACTTAAAAGACTTGCCATGTAGTCATGGACTAAGTATTTGTTAACCCTGGGGAAATTTCACACCAGCACTTAAGAGCAATTCCATTACACTGGCGTTAGCAACAATGAGAATTCAGCAGTTGGGCTCTTTTGGAGAGTCTGGGTCATGGTGCAAAGCAAACAGGAAACTGTGTGAATGCGGTTTGCATGTTAACAAAGCCAGACAAGCAGTCCCTGGGGCTGAGATGTTATTTTCTGTCTCTCTGCAGGACTTGGTAGCCTGGGGCAAGCCCGGTGCTAAACTGCCTCTATCCAATCTTCAGAGAGCTTTTTAAGGAAGTGTCTGCAGCATTCAGGAAAACACCAGCTTTCAGAAAAACACCAGGTGAATTCTCTGTTGAATAAATTCTATATTATTAGAGATGCCTAGCTTAGCTCAGACTTCCCAGCATTGGACTTGCTCTGCACATCTGCCAGTGAAATGGGATTTTCTTGGGAACTTTTTATAGTCTGAACATGACTTAGGACCAGTGGCTGAATCAGCTTTGCAGCAATGATGAAAACCTTTTTTGGATAGGTCCTGGTTGTAGAGAAAAGGGGGCCAAGTTTTTATCACTATTCTGTTCCATGCCACCCACATCATCGCTGGGGGCACGATTTTGGAAGGAACAGCCGCGTGTCGGAAACTGGAAATTCCCCACCTTGCCTGTCTCTTTCTGGAGAAAAGAGGCTGGGATCAGCACTCTGCCATTGCCAACCCCTTCCCCATTTTCCATTCCTTCAGTGAATTCCTTCAATATTGCCTTTGTCTGGAGATTGTGTGGGCAGTGCTAATTTTAGGAAGCATCTTGGTTTGTTTTTGGAGGTAAATATCCTTTTGTGGGTAAAACATTCTATCTCTTTTGTATATTCTTTTTTATGTTATTGTGATTTTAATAAATTGTTATTCCAATTTATAATCTCTCCTTATTGTTCCTCAATTAATGGAAGGAGTGGAGGGAAAGGGAGTAGATTATTTATTTCTCTGTAGTTGTTAAAACCAGCACAGGAGAGAAATAAGAAGGATTGCCCAGTCCTCACAGTCTAGAGAGAAGAATTTGCTACTTCAATGAAGATAATAATTTCTAATAAAGCAGGATCACAAAGAAAAACAGATCTAAACCAATTTGTCTAGAGGCAGACTTCCACTTTTATAATTTTTATACAAAATCAAAAATGGATTGCATTTGTTTATAATGGCACTCCTGGCCAACTGATTCACATCATCAAAAGAGGCCAAATCTTTCCTGATAAATGAAACCCAATTCTGAACCAAAAAGCTCATTATATCATCGCTGGGCCAGTGTTTCCTGAGGTAATCCACCCACTATCCCCAATTAAAATTCTCTCACAGACAAAGTCTCAGATAAAAAGGATAAAATTAAAGATTCTCACCGGAACAGTGAGGCCCTTGGCATTAGCTTACACTCTCTCTGTAAGGTAGAAACAATATCAGTTTATAAACATGTATTATATAAAAGAAGACCAAGGTTTGGACCATCTGAGTTACTACAAATGTTGTTTTCATCTTTACTTCAGAGAGCAATTCGTTCAACATTGTTTTGATCTTCTGAAGATCTTGGTTTTTAATGTAATTTCAGTCTGAAGTTAAGAGTTCAATTTTATGTTTAGAAATGCACAGAATCACAGAGTGTTTGAGCCTGGAATACACATTTGAAGATTGTCTAGACCAAACTTCCAGACCAGAGCAGGGTCAGCTGGAAAGAGGTGCTCAGAACTGCATCCAGTTGTGTTTAAATATCTCCACAGATGGGGATTCTACAACCATCCTGGGTAATCTTTTCTAGCTCAACTCTTGTACTATTATTTTTCCTTAGTCTTGAATAGAATTTCAACTGTGTTTTTATTTGTGCCTGGTGCCTTTTGTGCTTTCACTGGACGTCACTGGGAAGAGTCTGGCTCCATCCTTCACTCACCCATCAGATACCCACCATCAAGATTTCCCCCATGAGCCTTCTCTTTTTCAGTCTGGATAGTCCCAGCTCTCATCCCCTCCTCCTATGAGAGAAGCTCCAATGCTTACTGTCCTTGTCCCGTATGCCCATGTCTTTTTTGTACTGGGGAGCCCAGAACTGAGCTCAGCCCTCCAGACATGTATCAGTAGATCTGACTAGAAGAGAAGGATCACCCCCCTCGACCTCCTGGTAATTCTGTGCCAGCTCAAAGGCTCATTACTGGCTTCTGCTCAACTCATTGTCCACTAGGACCCCAAAGTCTTTCTCTTTCTTGGCAGTTCAGCCAATTTTAATCCAGCTTTCACTTACCTAGTCTGTATTTCATAATCAAAATCCTTGCTGCAGTCAAGATAAGCAGTATTCAATGCTGTCCCACTCATCCTCTGAGCCAGTCTTCTCATTGTAGAAGTTGATGAGGTTGGTCAAGCAAAACTGACCTAAAATAGTTGTATATCATGAAAAAAAATCAGAATAGCAAATGTAATTTACATTACTATCATGCACTGCCATCAGTCTTATTGCTTTATGGTTTTGACTCATCATTATCCTGCTCTATCCAGTACTACTCAGCAAAAAAGCTTCAAATTCTGGGAAAAAACCAGAAAAATCCTAAAATATGAATAGTGAAGTCAAAACTCAGCTGAAATTAAACTCTATGCTCATTTAACATAAAGCTTCAGACTACCATCTCCTTCAAGAAAGTTGCTTTCCTAGCACTTTTTTCTCCTAGATTTTATTTGAGCCATGATCAAAAAAGTGAATAATAGTTCATATCAGATACCATATAAGTAAAGAAAGGAAGTATATGGTCACATGGGAGTAGAAATTGAAGCCACAGATCCATTTTTTCTTAATATTTCCTTAGAATTGGGTAAAATTAAATTCCAGACATCATTATAAATCAGTGGTATTACTGTTTCTTAACAGGTTATACCTGTAATACTTTGTGTTATTTTGTTTTTAATTTAGTGGACATTCTGTTCCATAAAATTCACTGTTTTGAATAATAAATTTGTGTGACATTTTTAGAAGGGCCTTGGCTGGCCTTGGGCATTCAGGAAAGCTAGCAGCACTTTAATAGCACCATGTCCTTTCTTGTGGTACTGTTCTAAAGGATGATAGCAATGTTTACTTCCTCCTGGTTTATAGTTCTGTCAAATAATTTCATGTCTTGTGAATGGGATAATAAAATCAATTGATAGCACTAAAACATTTTATTTTCTCTCACACAGATGCTTATTTAGTGTCAGCTTAAAAGAGAAAAGAAAAAAGCCTTCAACCAGCTATGATACATAGAGCTCAGACCAAAGGCACTCTGAAAACACCTTGGTCAAGGACCTGTAGCAGAAAGTTGACTGAGTCAGAGACCTACTCCAGCCTAGCAAATATACTTCCAGCTGTACAGGTTTGTACTTCTCTTTGTTTGTAAAACTATACTTCAAATATTAGAGCCTTGACTATAGTAAGTATTTTGGAAACGAGTGAGATCTCTGCCTAATGCAGTGAGTAAACTCATTTTAATAAAGCCACAGTACAATGGTTATACAATGTTTCTTAAATTACAATGACATGTTACTGTAGTAGCATATTCATGTATCATCATATGATATTTGGTTAATAAATAGAATAAAAATGAAAAATACATAATTTTTTTAGCTTTGAACATATAACGATAACACCATATCACAATAATGACACATCTGAAGATGGGATGCCATCCAAAAGGACAAACTCAAGAAGTGGGACAATGGGAATCTCATGAGGTTTAGTAAGACCATGTGCAAGGTGCTGCACCTGGGTCAGTGCCTTTTTACAAGAGCATAGAGTGACAGAATAAAGGGGAATGGGTTCAATCTGAAAGACTAGGGTTAAATTGGATATTAGGAAAAAATTCCTTACTGTGAGGTTGGTTAGACACTGGTACAACTTGCACAGAGAATTTGTGGATGCCCCATCCCTGGAAGTGTTCAAGGCCAAGTTGGGTGGAGCTCTGAGTAGCCTCGTCTGGAATGCAGCTCTGCCCATGACGGCAGGATCAGAACAAGATGACCTTTAAGGTCCCTTCCAACCCAAGCCATGCTATGATTCTGGGATAAGCATGAAAATCAGCAGCACACAAACATTATGGGACTCAAAAGTACATAAACCAGTTCTGCAGCTAGAGGAATTTTTTGTTAAATATTTTTTCATTAGTAGTATTGACTTTGTCAATATTGGAGCTTTGAAAACTCTGATGTTTTGCATAGAAAGAATGAAATTCAAGCATTTCAATAATAATAAAAATGTCAAATGTTTAATATTTTTATTATGTAAAGGCTGAAACTGAATAATATTATATTCAAAAAATTGCGGTAATGTTCAAAATTCTACTTTGGGGGAATATTTTTCACTATATTATTACAGTTCTTCACAAGGAACTCTTGCTCTTTATTTTTCCCTCAAGTGCATGCTTTTTATGGAATTATAGTGCTTAATTAACATTCTGTTAACCTATAATTCCCGGTTTACATAACATTGAGTTTATTTTTTATGTACTGGATCAGTTTAATATATAATTGAATTTAACAAATAATGACATTTTGAAAAGAAAATAAGCTGTTCTGAAATATAAATGTGTTATCAAACACATAAAAGATAGTTCTCTAGAAATACACACATATCACACCCAAACAGCTTATTCTAAGCATCATATACAAAGGTGACTGGAAAATTAAAACTGTCTAATTGTGAAATTACAATTTTTATAAATAAGGCATAAGTCACTGGGTTTTTAACTTGTTTGCATCACAATTAAATTCAGATGCTCAAACCCATGTATAACTATCAAACCTCTTAAAGTGGTGCCCACTTTTACTTTAGGAAACCTGTGAGAATTTTGCTGTTGGGCTCAGTGGCTGCAAAGTCATAATGCTAGTAAAAGTTTAAAATTAAAATTCTGAAAGCAAATCTTGAGATACCAATTTATAGTTGGAAGTTTTGTACACAAAGGAAATAACTTGTGTGCTTCCAGATTTATAATCTTATAGCAAATCCTGAAAAATATTTGTATTTATCACATGAAACTTAGCAATCACATGAAAATTTAATTCTGTATCTTCAATCACAAGATATAATCTTTCCTTTTTTTTTTTTTTACGTATCTATCCATAAGTAAATATTGCATGTGTTATTGAAGTTAATACTTTTGATATCAGATAGTCTAGCTCTTCACTTCAAGGTAATAAAATTAATAAATAAAAACATTTTTTTTCTAGCTTAAGGCACCAGACTATGTTTGTAATAGTTTTGCACTCAGGAATGAGATTCACAAGTTGTAAATATTTTGACAGTTTCTGGACTTTAATAGCAAAAACTAGAATTTTTGTTCTAATTATCCAGAATTCTTTCGCAGTCCTCTTGCCTGACACATCTGTTACTTCCTTGCTAAACCAATATTAACATTGTTTCAGTCATCATAAACATAAGCATAGCAGACAGAAAGTACTCAGCAAAGGGTTTACAGGCACCTAACAGGCTGAACATATTCTACAAAAATATTGCTCAAATAACTAAATAATAAACACACCCACAGAAGCCAAAAGGAGGGGGGACATATAAAGATTGCAAAATGAAATCATACAAAATGTTTGTAATTTGATTTTTAACTGGACTTTAAAATATTGGCATTGAAATCAAAATGTAGAAAACAGAAAGCTTTTATCTTTATAAAAGCTTTTAGCCCTGTTGCCAGTGCAGTAACATGGATCCTGTCAGTAGTGAGGGCACATGTGACATAAATCACAGCATTTAAGTGCTCTCACTGCACTTATTAGAGACTCACCACAAGCTGGATGTGTCAATAACCAGGGGTCCTATGTGTCCACTTTCCCAGCTCAGTTCTGGGAGGATTGGAAGATGAAAAGCTGTCAAATGCAGCTTTGAAAGTTCTTCCTTTTTTTGATAACGCCAGGCTACAAAAGCCCAGGCCAGGACCTGAGTTTAACCATCAGTATGGGCAATGTTTCTGCTGTACAAACTTCATCCATGCAGCTTCTTAGTCAGGGATAACTCACTCATGCAGAGCAGGCATCATTACTTCA
This sequence comes from Phainopepla nitens, assembly GCA_013400175.1. NCBI lineage: Eukaryota > Metazoa > Chordata > Aves > Passeriformes > Bombycillidae > Phainopepla > Phainopepla nitens. The sequence continues at coordinate 879,580 of VXBQ01014007.1, forward strand.
AGGGATTGAAGTTTTTGATCAAGTTAATAAGGAAAGTTCTTAGTTCTCAATTTGCTTAATGTTTCCTGTAATGGATAATGAAGTGGAAATAAGAAGTTGTGGGTGCGAATATACCACCTTGGCAATTGGAACATGGCTTTCACTCGAAATCAGAATGAACTATAACCATGAAATTTAGACAATGCTCCTCAACACCAGACTTTTTACCACACAAAGTAGTGAAATTCAGATTTTCAGCCAAAGTAAAACCCAGGAATCCTTGGGGTACCACCATAAACCACTACGTGAGGCCTAGTTTCCAGTGAGTAAATGACACTGGAAGTAACGTGTAAGTCATTAAATGCAGATCTGAAACTTATCAGAGAACAACTTAACAGGATCTATGTGATATTGTAAATATATACAGCCTTGAGGCCTCAAATTTACTGTTTATATGACTTTGATGAAATGAATCAGTGGAGTAACAGATATGGATTAAGATACTTATTAAGCCTAAAATGTACAAGAATTTGCCATTTCAAAAATCAAAGGAATAACACAACCTCCAACCCTATCCCTCATAATTGTTAGATGAACTGTAGACAGCTGAGGGTCTTAAAATATACTTCAGCACTGGGTTTTTGATTTGATAGCACTGGTGTTTAGACAATAGAAAACTGCCTTTACAAACATTTCATAATCCCTTCTAAATAGATAATAGAGTTCACCTTGAACTTTTCAGTCACTATTGAAGTAAGTTCAACACTTGAACTTCAACGTGAATGAATTCAAAATAATTCTCTCATATCTTCCTTTATAATATCTAGTAAATATAGGTTCCAGTACCACAGTAAATTGTGAGTTTATACCTGTGTACTTACATGTGAAGGCTCTCTTCAGCATTAAATAATACATAACTTGACAATATATTATTTACTTCAGGAGAAATAATGTGATTGATACAATTGGACAATACACTGCAGCACATAACAGAGAAGATGAAAATTCAGAAGAAAAAAATCCACAAAACCCCAAACAAACCATTCCCACAACAGGAAGAAAAAGAAAATAATAAAGTTTAATAGGAGAAATCCAGGCACCAAGAACTGAGAAAAATATCATTCCATCTATGGTTTGCTATAAATAATCATTGGCTTTAATTTTTCAAGGTTACCTAGCTTCAGCTTCAAATTATAAGTTTTTAAACTTTATTTTTTTTTCTATAGCGTGTCCTACATTTGCTTCCTGTGGAAGTGCCAACACAGTGCAATCACATCTTTATTTGTTTAAGAGTGTAATTTTGTACATTTCTCTAAGCACTCAACATTAATTATAGGTCCTATATTTTTGACATTTAATTTTTCTCCATTATCATGGGAATCTAGGTCCCAAATCCAGGCACTACCTGGATTATTTGTTACTATGTATATAATTTAAAATAAGTTTTTTTTTCTTTGAGTGGTCTAATTTACCTATCAGTCCAAATAATGCCTTGACCTGGATAGTTTAGCTGCACATCAACATTTATAAGTGACTTTGAAGTGATTTGGTCTACTGAAGCAATAATAAATAATGTTAGACCTATTATTTATCTCTTCAAGACTCTGCTAGAAAACATCACCAGTGAAAATTGCTTTTGAAATCTGTCAACTTTCTACCACTTAATTAATTTTCCATGGCCTTTATATTAATAGTACTATTTTTTACCAAATATTGAAAATAACTATATTAGATATACAGTGTAACCTTTATCCATCAAAACAACATTCTCAACTTCGTGTTGCAGGGCACATTTTGCATATATTGTAAGGAATATTTTTTGCATTCTTTGGTGCTTTATTGGTTTGGGATTTTTTTTTTTTATTGCTAATTTCAGGTGTTTTACTAAAAGCCTGTCAGATTAGCCCATGTATAGGAGTCAGTCTTGCTTGCTTTTCCTTAAAAAGGCACATCAGCTTTTTAGGGCTTTCTCAGTATATTTATTTCAGCAGATCTTTTAAATACCAAAAAAATTAGATATATTTTTAGCCAATTCTATTTGGGGAAGTGTATAGTGTTCAGGATTCATGGAGTCTTTAAACTTGTTTTAAAAGGTCTCATATACTTCTGGTCCTATCCCAAATGGAGAAAGTGGAGTTGCAGCGCAGCTTAAGAAACATTATTCCTGAAAGCACAAGGTCTTTAGCCCTAGTAACACACATCCCCATAATTCCATAGCTTCCCAAAGAGAAAACAAGTTTTCTAATTAGTGAATACCTGTGCCTTTTCTACTTTGTTATTCAGTGGTTCATCATCTTCATCTGGTGTCTGACTTATGACCCAATGGGATTTATGATGTTCCAAGTAAGTTCCAAAAAAACCCCTGCCACACCCACTATTTTATTTCTTTGCATTAAGCATCAGGGGTTTCTTCCCTGATATCTCCTCTTGTTTCTACAGCTTCAAACTTCTGATTTTTACCAACCGTTTTTTATCTCCTCTTTCCTTTGAGCCTATGATACCATTTAATAGCTCTTTGTTGCCTTAATTTCACCACCTGTGCTCTTTGGTGGATTTGAGCTGCACAGAAAAGAAAGAGGCAGACTTTTCCCAGGCCACACAAAAGAAGAATGCCCATACACATGGGAAAAGAACACAAGTCTTGAACCAGAAAGTGGTACTTCAGAGAAAAGCCTTCACCTCTGTATGAAGAGCTTTGACATCTACTGGCACTAAGTGGGGTGCAAGAATGAAGTATTCCATCTAAAGAATTTATCCTGGTCTGTGGAGTTGTGTTGCACCAAGAATTCTCAATATTTATTCATTCCCATGGATTTTTTTTTCCCCTCTTTCTCAATTTCTCTCTCTCAGAAGTTTTCTTAGCTTTGAAATACTAGTTATTATAGGCATTCTCCAGCTTTTATCTGTAAATGATAGTCCCTATTAATATTAAACTGATGTTTTAAAAAGGCAGTTTATCCTTTACTCTAATTTGATTTGACTAGTATAGAACAGATTTCTTTCTGCATTTCTCATTGAACTGTGCTCATTAATAAATTGATTTGCAGGCATTCAAGATCTAGTACTTCTGAGGTTTCAGTAGCCTTAAATCAGGTAATGATTTCTCTAATAGAGAAAGTCTCTTTCTCAGACACACACAAACAAATATTCTGAATTCCAGACTGAGGAAAAACAGTTTACATTATTCTAGTCATGTGAATCACTCCAATCATTATCTTTGATAATACCACCTACATAAAATATTTCACACTACTGAGAGTTTCTACCTTTTATTTTTAATTTAACACTAATAAAGCAAATCAGAAACTGCCATTCTTCGTAATTTTGTGAGCCTGCATTTATACAGGTTTTTTTTATTTAATGTTCTCTAGGATGGCTCTGCTTGCCTGTCACTAAGATCAGGGTTCCCCTATGAGAACAGGCCAACCTGCACTCCCAGCTGTTTTTCTTGAGAAAAGATAAAATATGCACAGACCATACATACAATAGTTCAGTTCATCCATTTTCCACCATCTGTTTCTTCATTATGAAACCATAAGGACTTCTGCAAGGACAGTTCATATTTTCATCCCATGCAATTGTAACTTCCAAAGAGGACTTTTAAGTTGCAGTTTCATGAGATTCCATAACTTACTTTTAGTAGATATCCCATTTTAAGTTCTGTAAAATGGCTTTATACTTTCGACAAAAACTGCTTTCATGATTTCCACTCCATAAGTGTAGACCACTCTCTATTTTGTTTTTAAAAAGAAGAGTTTTTTTCACTATTTGGAGTACAGAACTTTTGATGACTTGCTCCTATAACATGCTTGAATAACTTCCCTTAATACCTGCTTCTTCATGCCAAATAACATTCACTAAATATATTCCCTGTACCTCTGTCTTTTGTCCTTCCAAAACAGCTATCTCACTATATGATTCATCAAATCTATGATAAAAATGTAAAATTCCTAGCTGGGGTGAAGGCCTCCTACCTCTCCCTAGCAGTTGGTTATCAAATCACCAATCTGTTTCTTTTTCTTTGTAGTGTTTCTGGCAGGGATCTCAAACTATGTCATCTTGGGAAAACTTGGTGTTCTCAAATAATGCGGTAATGCTTTCACTCCAGATTTCCAACCTTCTTCACAATTAACACATTATACTTATGCTACTGCAATCTCTTTATTCACTTGGAATAGTTTTAAGGATTAGAGCCACCAGTATGTAGGTTAGTGGTTGAATCCCTATACAGAGGGAGAAGGAGAGATTAAGTGGGAAGCAGAATGGAAAACACAACCTGTCCAAGACAGCTTAGTCATTGCACTTGATTACTCATTATCTTCTTCTGCTACCTGCTGCAAGGCCATCTGTTAGTGGAAGAAACTCCACTCTGTTTCTCCAAATTTGCTCCAAATCCCTTGTTTACCATTCTGTTCAAGCGGTTTCCTCGCATTACTTGTATATGTAAAGTTAATCATGTTCTTTCAAGTTCGCAGGAGCAAGGTCAGATGTCTGCCAGGAAAGATTAAGAAGCTACTGGTGTTCTCATTCTGGAATGAAAAAAAAATATTATCAAACTCACACAGGTAAAACAGCATTAAAAAGTCACCTACTTCCTCCATTATTTCCCCAGTCACTGAGGTATTTTTCACTGAACATATTTTGTGAAAGAGAAGAGCTACAACTTTTAGTCACTTCAGCAAATAATTCAGGACATGAATTTCTTAGATACTCACCTGGGCCATGTAGAGACAGATGGTGTTCAAGCTTTACAGTATTGCACATTTTAACTTTGCAGTACATTGAACCAAACTTCTCTTAATACTGAAGTAATGAGTTAAATCCTACTCCAATATTTTCATTTTCTTGACTAATACTGCTTGGTATTTACAAGTCTGCTGGTCAAAATCCAAATAATACAGAATAATTTTCTCCATAAACCTCAGCAAAGTAAAGAATTATTACAGCAGTTATAACTTTATATAACTTTCCTGACTTTCAAAATTCATATTTCGTTAGAAAAAACTGTACCCCTCCCACCTATTCTAATATCTTCGTTGTTTTTATCCTTGAAACTAACATCATTAATATTCAGACTTTAATATCTTCTAGTAGAAAGTACCAACTTGATTTATAGTTCAATAATTTTCTGTATCTGATCACCTGAAAATAATGGGCTTACAAAAAGAAATACAGTCAATGTTTTTGATTGGGTCTTTTTAATTACATAAGAGGAAGGGTATTTTTCTTATTCAGAATTTTCTCTCTATAAATACTGTTAATGAATAGGTAGACAAATAGAGAAAAAGTAGTCAAATTTAATCTCCTTTTTCGGGGATATACTTTTCCTTGAAATTACTAGGAAGTGGAAAGCAAACAGCTTAAATGTTGCACTATAAAACAGGTTTTTTGACTTTACATAACATATGTGCTAAAATGAAAATTTAAAAAAAATGTTTAATTTAGTAATTTTGTTCTGCTAAAAGAATATTTTTGCTTGACAAGTTGATTTTTTCTGACATTTTATTGAACTAAAAAAGCATCCTCTAAATACATTGAACTTATGAGCCATTCCTAATGAACACACTGTGTTGGATTTATCCTCTTCATCACTTCTGAAAAGATATTTTCAAATTTTGTCTTCTTGAAATATATTTTATGTGACAAAATGCTTATTTAATACCCTCTAATGAGTAAATTTTTATAAAATTCCAATTTTTTTTTTAATTATAAGGTCCACCTTGTGCAGTTTTTCACATAGGTTTTCAAAATAACTTATCCTCTGCTGTTCAGTTCCCCAAATCAGTCCATTTTAAGTGAGAAACTGCAGTATTTCTTTTAAGAAAACAATATCTATTAATTTTTTATTTGTCCTACGGCCTATTTTTTATAGTACATCCGTGACATGACTTGTAAATTGTGGAAACAACTATTTGAAAAATTAATTTCTAGCTAATAATGAGCCATGAATTAATAACAGTAAAGATTGCAGAAGATCATCTGAATGTCCTGGAAGGGGAACATTTTAATGTAGCAACAGAGATGAAAGAATGGAATAGCAAGCAATTCCTCGTTATTCTTATTAATCAACCAGAGCATTTAGAGGCATCAAGGCACCATCCTGTGAAATCAGGGGAATTCTAAAACCTGGACTACAAAAAAGATTTACTCAAGAGGCAGTTCAGCTGAACATTTAACCACTTCCAACTGACAGATACAACATTCTAATCATCTGTTTCTACATATGTGCAGGGGTTTGGGTATTCACAAGAGTTTTGATTCTCATCTCTGTTGACTAGTTTATAGGCATGTTTGATTTTCTAAACTTCTGTTGCATTGTGCTTCTTAAATACCCTAAAGAAATGCAGCCCAGGGAAGCTCCTCAATATTTTAGAGTAGCAATATCACTGAAGCCTTTTGCTTAGCACATTTACATCCAGAACCAGCTTGGAGTGTACAAAGCCCAATAGCTATTTCAGGTCTACAATTTGATTTAGTTTCATTTTGATGAGGGGGAAGAAAGTCTATTCCAATCATCATTGTTCGCTAACAGCAGAGGCAAATTTGTTTCTATCTGATAAATCTGACATTTCATTAAATGAAACTGGTAGATTGATACACTTCTAAAATCACATAGACATTTCACTAAAGATATAGTCTCTTCATGTTAGGAAGAGAATTAGCTGAATTAAAAAAAAAAAAGTTTTTAAATTATACTAGTGATTTGAGTTTAAATGAAATAAGACATAGGGTTCCAAGTGTCAACTTTCATTTAAGATAACTTCAGAGATGATCAAGTTATTTTAAAATAGGAATACTAAAGTGGAGATCAACACAGCTATAATGACTTAGAAAACATTGTCCAAAAGCAGAGCACCAGTGGTAAAGTTCAGGTTTTGAACTTGCCATTAGATTCCAAGCAGCCACAGAGATGGATCCATTGATACAGCAAACCAAAGGTCATGATTTGATCATTAGATCACCACTTCTCTCTTCACTAGATTAGAGGGATCACCTTAACCAGAATATTACTTTAACTTTAACCATAAAATAAATCAGAAGCTATTATAATCAAGTTGGTGACTATTATCCATTCTCAACTGGTTGAAGTTTTCCTTCTTTCCTCTATGCTTTATTTTATACTTCCTTGGTTTCAGCCCTCTAACCAAAGAGGGTTGAAGAACACAGGTTTTATAGCACATAAATAATTTTGCTTAAAAAACTTGCCAATGCACAGTTTTTCTGCTTTCTCACATCAATGTACTTGAAAAATTTGTTCTGACTGTCTGAAAAAAATTCTTCTTTGAAAAATGAGATTCCATTATTAATTGTAATGAGCAAGAATGAAGGAAAACATTTTTTGCTTTTTGCTTGCTCTATCTGCTCCGCTCTCTTCAACTGTCTGCTTTCACAATTCTGCATTGACTGGTTTGTCTGTGTTTTTGCTGACAGCTTTATTCTCCCCTGTCACAGACTAATTCAGTGGTTTTTCCTATTCCATCTTTAGGACAGTGCAGGCCAAGCTTTTCTTAAAACTTTTTACCCAAAACCTCCAAAATTTTTTATCTACTAACTCAGTCTTTCTTCCTGTCAGCCTCACATCTGTTCCTCACATCTAGCCACCAGCCCAGCATGAAACAACAGTTGCTATCGTTAAACTCTGACATCTGTCTCTGTTTCTCCATCATGTTCTTTTTTCTTTTGCAGGCATGAAAGTCCTATACTAGAATGTTCTTTTTTTATTTCTTTTTTTTTTTTAGCCACAGTCTTTAGATCAGTGATGGGAACATTGTTGATAGCATGACCTGCAATTGCAGGTCATTTGGTGGTGGCACCACATTCAAAACTTCCCCCAAGCAGACTGTTATTCCACCTCTTTTTGCATGACGTTAATTTCTTCTTTTATTTTTGTGTAATTGTCATTGGTAGGATGTGATAATATTTCTGCAAGATAGCAAGTACTTAACCCCAGCTTCTAGCAGGGGTACACTGGCACCTTATGAACTCCCTCTCTCTCTTTTTTTTTT
>VXBQ01014007.1:887593-962402 GCA_013400175.1 Phainopepla nitens
TTTTTGTAAAGGGTATTGGAATATCAATAAATTATTTCTTTATGTGTACAATAGATATACATAGGATGGACCTCACAGAGGGGACAAAGAATGCCTGAAGTGCTGTTCTTAGCCGGGGTAGTCGTACCATGACAGTCTCAGGAGAGGGTGGAGCTGATGTGGCACTTTGACCAAGAGTTGCTATTTCTGGGTTTTTTTCAAGTATACTGTTATTTTTTCACTTATATCTAACCCATATTCTCTCCTCCTTATTGGTGGGAAAGGATTGGTTTAAATAAAAGGGGAGAACTCATTTTGGAGTGTTGCCCTTCAATTGTCTTAAACCAAGACAGTTTTCTTCATATCAGAGATACATACAGGGTGTTGTGTCGGGTAGGAGGGGTGTAGTTTATCACACATATGTGCCTGGTTGCAGCCCTGATGCAATCATTCATGGAAACACATGGAAGATACTCTTGCCTGGTAGGACACATATCATTAAATGTCTCAAGGCAAATATATGGGACCTTTCTTTGTTTATTTAGATCTATTCAGGTTTTTTAGATTTTGTGTATAAGTAGCTCTATAATGAGTTTAGACTCTCAATGTTGTGTGTGTCTATTTTATTCAAAATTGCTTATCTGAGATTTTTCTTCCTTTAAAGCTATGCAAAGTTGTATTCATTACTCTAAAGCAGTAACATGTGTAGGTATTATGTAACTTTAATCCTTCTATCTATGAATATCTAGTGTATATCTATACCTTATCCCCATAAACTACCCTTCAGTCATCTTGAGCTTATTTATAGTAGATTTATTTAATCAAACCAAAGTTATTTTGATGTATTTTTGTATGAATGTTTTTATTGTTTACTCCCTGCAAGATATATTTCTTTTGCCTTCCTGAATTTTGAAACCATGTCCCAGGAGCAGCTCACAAACCTATGATCATTTACATTTAGCTGCCTTCTTTATAATTATTTTTAGAGTTTTATTGGATTTAATTTTATGGATCCTAATTCAGTCCATAAAATTAAAACATTAATAACTGTCTCTGAGCGTTTAACCACATAAACTCTTCTTTTTTAAATGAAGCCGTTCATTAAACCAAGTGATTTGCATATTGCATGGCATGCTGCTGTAAAAGAGAGAAAGGCTCATTCATACATGATAGTGCTCATCCTACTTATGCCTGAGACTTGTGTCAGCACTTCATTTGCAAATTCTATTTTTACTTACTTTTTACTCAGAGCTCAGCTTTATAATCTTTCTGTGGCCTGAAACTTGACAAAGAATAGCTCCACTCCAGAGTCCATTTGAGCTTCAAATTTCAAATAAATCAGGTTCACCATTTCCATAAACTTTTTGCACAAGTGTGACAGATCAGGCTGCATTCCTGTCAGCTCACATGCGTTAAGCAGGGTTGGGTCTTTGAAGATAATGCCTCCTGGAAAATCCATGAGGATTCTATATCTTTCTTTACTGTCAGAGTGGTGGAACAAGCTGCCCAGGGAAGTTGCGGATTCCCCATTCTTGGAAAAGTTCAAGGCCAAAATGGTTGGAGCTCTGAGTGGCCTGATTTAGTTGAAGGTATCTCTGTCCATGGCAGTGGGATTTAAACTAGATGGTCTTTAAGGTTTCTTTCAAACCAAATTGTCCTATGTTTCTATAATTCCATGACCACACATGCATTGCACTCAGTGCTCAAGAAATGGGTGCATCTGGAGTTATATTTCTCATTCAGGTGAGAAAAGACCTTTGAGATCACTGAGACAGAAGACCAAAAGGCATTGCTAGCAAATTTTCCCACAAACATTGGCATGCTGCCTCCAGATTTATCTCTAGGGAGTCTGATTTTACCCCTTTCCCACCCTTTAAATCTCTTTTAATGAGCCCTGCTAATGCCTGTGCAAATATCCTTTTTCCATCTTTGGGAGGGGTGATCCCCACCAGCTGACAGCAGGCCTGTGGCATCATGTAAACTGAGCCATGATCAAAAACCCACTGATTCCTTCCTACTTGTGAAATTCATAATGGAAAATAACCTGAGTGCCTTACCAGGACAGGAAGCTTTCTCTTCACACCCTTCACCCAGGCCTCAGGAAGGCAGCAGAGTTCCCTGAGGAGTGGGTCTGGTCTGCACACTGGACAACATGGTCACCATTTTATTTATGTAGGTTCAGCTCTTCCTGCATTGAAATCACCATCACTTTGTAACAGAGATCTTTCTGCAAGTCTTAATAATCTGTTTTTATTTTTGCTACCTAGAATGTTATCTTAATTATATAATGTTATTTCACTATTCTTATCCACTTCAAATTACTAAGGAAGACTTGGAAGATTGAAGACATATGAAATGATCCATCACTATCACTGGTGCTTTCAGATATCATTGATTACTTGAGTCCACCATGTGTTACTCAGCTTTTCCCTCTCTCTTTTATTTGGTTATTAATTCTTGATTTGATCGTTACTTCTATTAATTTACTTTAGCTGAGATCTTTATGGAGGTATCATGTTAAAAACATTTTTGAATATCCTAATTCCTGAGAACAGCCAGGTCACCTTTATTCCATTCTCCAACTGCAAGTTCAGAGAAGCCTAATAAAATTTCATAGACATGACTTCATTCTTGCAGAAGCATTGCAGACTCTACAACCATTGCATCATATTTGTCCATATTTCTTATATCCGTGGTTTTTAGAACATTTTCTTCCAGTTTATCCAGCAGATGAATCAGATTTTCTGGTCTATTGCTCTTTAATAGTCTCTCTTACCCCAAAATATAAAAAAAAAAAAAAAAAGTCACACTGCATCTACAGTTGTTAGATCTTCAGGTCCTGACGCTGATTTGAAAACAACAGAAACCAAGGCCAATGAAAATTTTATTAGCTTTGTGCATATACTATCCAGGATTGCCAGCAGTTCTTACTCTCAAACTCCTGCCATTTACGTCTAAATTTAAAATAATTTGTCAGATTCAATTCCACCAAAAATGTCGATGGTAACTTTGCTAAACTAGTAATGATTAGCTTCTAAAAGTAATCCTTTAATTTCTTCACCGTTTTTTAACCATATCAGTTCTATAATGGCCATTTTATTTGAAAAAGACATTTTATTCATAGGGTTGTTGGTGTTTTTTTTTTCCTTTAGTAAGTTTTTCCTTACCTTTTTAAAGAATTGCAGGTCAAAGTTTTAACTTCCTGGTATGCCTTTTTATTTCAGTTGGACACATCTCTTATCATAAGACCTTGTATTTCCAATATATTTCTCTTCTATTCTGCTAAAGATACAAGTTTTTTCCTCTACTTCCTTTCCCTTCTGTTTGTGTAGGTAACACATGTATTCTGAAAATTCATTCCCATCTTTAAATGAATGTGCTGCTGCACATTCCAGCCTTTTGAACAGATATTTCAGCCAACTGCTTCATTTTCCTCCCTGAAGTGAAACGTTTGTTGTGGTGGATTCTTTCCTTTCCTGTTTTAAATGTGGGTACCATCCGGTCACTTCCAGAAAGGAGCAGTGTCTCTAAACGCTGCTTATATGTTTTCATTTTGGCCTGTTTCCCTGAGAAGCGATCTTTTGAAATATAGCAAATTCACGTGGCAATGGTCAAAATATCTTCTTATCAGGATAGATTGTATATTTTAGAATTCTGCCCACTCTGCTCCTAATAGGGGGTGACTGGTAACTGCAAACATTCTTGTATTGCTACCATTACACTCCTCTGACATATCCCTGGATCTTCAAACTCATTTAAACACTACAGTGCTTGTTGATACTCTTCAAGCTTTGCATTCACTCCGTGCTTTCTTCATTTCTTCATCTTTTGCAACCACTCCTTATGGTTAATTCCAGTATTTCTAAGCTCTTTAATCCACAATATCTAAGTTATCCCATAGATTATAATTTATTTTTTGCAAAATTATTTATTTTGCTGCCCATAGTAGCATCAGCCTTATCTAAATCAAGCTTTTCAGTTAATTCCTTTGTTTCTGCATTCTGATATTTCTACAGATGCATATATACACTAGATCTTTTATTTTCATTTAGCTGTTGGCTGTTAGTATTTCTTGCATTAAATTTATTGATTTTGGCTCTATCTAATGTTGCTGAGCATTTTTTTTTTTTTGTAGTTAATGAGCCTGTGGAGAATGAAGCACTTGCTGATTTTCAAGTAATTTTTATTTCAATGATTTGATCCAAAGGCTTCTTAATTTGACATGCCAGAAGCCTTAGCCCATTTTAGCTTGAGTGAAGCCAATCAATCCTCCATAGGTTTGCTGGATTTCTCTCAAGGTCTTTTCCTCCTGCATATTTTTCTAAGTTGTGGACCAATACTTTTCTGCTCTTGGAAAACTTCCAGAGAAATGGTGCAGTACTTCATTGAAATGCTGATCTTAGTTTGCACTTCAGTTTAAATTTTGTTTTAAAAAATGCAAGCTCCACTTTCACATGCAGAACCTCTTTCTCCAATGCGCTATTTACAAGAACCTTAATTTTTTTTTTTTTTACTTCTGAAATGATCACCAAAATTAGCACATTACAGCAAAATTATATCTCCTTCAGAAGTTCCTAATTTGCTGAATTTTTAGTAGAAAAATTCCTAATAATCTACAGCTATGAATGCAAGAAGAAACAAACCAAACTCACAGAAAACTAACAAGTTTAATAATCTTTACATGGAAAAAAAAGATTGTAGTAGTTGAGCTACTATAGTCATGAGGTTATCTGAGTTTGTCTGCTTGTAAGTGGTCTTAAATATCAGTCTTAAAATTAGTCTACTAATAGGGGTGTACAGCTACTGGAACAAAAAATATAAGTATTTGACTTAGAATTGGAAATTATATTAGAAATACCAGAAATTCTCCAAATTTTACATTATGCCATATACTGCTATATCATAGACTATAACATCCCCCCTTATTATTCTATCTCCTCTAGCAAAGTTCAATTTTAAATTCTAAAGCCATTACTACTTTTCAATAGTTACTATTTTTAAAAAATAAACTGAGGCTAAATTATTTAAAGAAGTCACCATAAACCCCTAGAGGGTTTGGTTTTTGGTCTAAGTAGACTTTAACAAAGTGTACTTTAACAAACCCTTCACAGAGGTTTCCAAGAAACTTGCAGACGGGCTACAAAAATTAAGGATGGAAATGAAGCCTCCTGAGTCCTTGAACACCACCTGCTCTTAATGTCTGACTATTTAACATAATCTGATTAACCCTGGTGCTGTTTTGGTACTGCCAAGGTAGAAAGCCTCAAAACCACAGATCTCAGAAATTCTTAATAGAGGCCTCCAAAATACAAGAATGGGATGGCACTTGAGTCCCCATATAGAGACAAATGACAAGAGCCTGTCACTAGCAGCTGCACCACCAGGTTGTATTTGGGTTAGAGAGTAGTGGCAATTGAAAAAAAAAAACAGAAACAAAACCTGCATAAAAGCATGCCGGTGGGGATTTTCATTGATGTCATAGGCAGAAACATATTTGGGATGCAGCTGGGAGAGAAGGAAGAAGAGGAAGGAGGGGGACAGGAAGCAGAGAAGAGGGAAGGGGGAACAGAGGAAGGCGGAAAGTAAGACATTGAATTATAATTTGCAATGGTAGGGCTCATTTCTGAATTCTGCAATGTATTTCTAAAACTCTGAGGCTTTGAGAAAATTTGGTATAAGGCATTTGGATGTAGTGGTGGTGATGCCAGTTTTGCATTATACATTGCTTTGCAGTGAGAATGTGCAACAAAGAAAGCGGATTTTTGTCAGATTTCTGGCCTTGGTATTCACTGCACAATGCTAAAGCATGGAACTCACTGCAATACATGCATGGATGTATGTGAGTCAGAGGGGGGCCATGGAAACAGAGGGGAGCCTACATTTTTTGAACTGCAAAATCAGAATTTGTGCTGGCACAAATTTTTGGAATAAAAACTTTTAAAATTCTTACAATGTTTTTCTTAATAAATCTCTTCTGATTGAAATGTTAGTCACCTTACCTAAAATTAATATCATCGTTCCTGTCTTGGTTTTCAAACTATAATACCTGTATAAAAGCTGTATATAAACTTTTCACCTTTCTAGTTTTACATGGGCATCTAAAAAGCAAGTGTTTTTAGAAATGCAATTATCTACTTAAAAGTAAGTATTGGCAAGTCAATTCTGAAAGCTTTAGAAAATGCTTCTTATACTCTAACTTTTCGGGAAAAAAGGCAGGAAACCTAAGTAAATTTAGTGTTCAGGCAATCATTTAGTGGGAAAGGAGAGAAGAGAATTTTGCTCTCCAATGACTCACCACAGTCTTCCTCAGTAAGAGTGCATGTATTAACACTGAAAAGTAAATGTGTTATAAATACATATACTAATAAATGCTATTTTTCAATGTATTATAAATCTGATAACCAGAGTGCTCTTAGTCTATTCCACTTATGGAATGAAATCCATTCCCTCAGATCAACTTTGACATCTTTTAAAACCTACTCATGATGTGAACTCCACAGTCTTAACGTGTTTGATACTTTGCAATTGGATGGACTAAATGTGCACATGATCAGTTACCACAGCTTCTCCTAATGAGTGGTAACTTGCTAAAGTGTGGGAACTCACTCGCTTCCAGCATATGCTGAAATGCTAAGAAAATATTCAGAACTACCCTGAGTCTTTTCTAGGTAAATCTCCCAGACTGCCACCCATCTGCTGCTACCAAAAATATGAACTCAGTGATAAATTTGATTAAATGGATCCTGCTGCCACCGTTTCATTTGAAGTTTGGGTGAAAACAACAGATAACAGCTTCATACTTCTGTAACACTCCAGATGGTGATAATTCTTTTCTAAGCATACTAGGACTGCAGGTAGAAGTATGTTGACAAAACACATCACTGAAATTTTAATGCCTCTTGACATCCAGAGTTAAAGGAAGTATTTTTATCTGCTTTCAATATTTATTACTGTCATACACTCTTTGTTGGTTGGAGGGCACTTGGCATTATCTTCTATCTAGTGAGGAGACTATCAGTGCTTTTTTACACTATAATTGACCTACCAACACCAAAGGATGTTCAGTAAATCTCGGTATTTTGTTCAAGTATGAGCTACATGATCTGAAATCTCATCTACCATTAACAATTGGACAACAGATCACAAATTCTATTCCATGCAGTAGCTACTGAATACACTTTTAGACTTGTATACAATGCCTAAGGTGTATGATCTACACTGGGTGATTGCCTGTAACATACCGACCTGATGAGTTTTTCAAGATTTGATGGATCCTGTGAACATTGTAGTATGAAGCATTTAAGAATCCATCCAATTCTATTAAAAACTCAGTTTTCAGTTTTGTGACAGTGCCATTAAAGGTCCCTGCCATAACACTACAAGAGCAGTTGAGTGGTACATAGCACAGGGAGGTTGGATTAGGCTCTACCTTGCACTTCTGTTAAAATACATCCACATTCTCAAGTTGTCTGGGTCTCTTTGAAGTGATCAGCAGCATGGGTTACATTTGAGTTACCCTGGGAGGTTTTTATAATAAATTAAAAGAAGCAGCATGCAGTGGAAGAAGGTCAGATATATTCAGATGTTTCGAAAAATGGTCCTTTTTAAATTAGGCATCTTAACTTTCTTACTAACCTTTCCATTTTATCATTTAAAATAAAATTTACACTTAATTATCTTGATTCTTTCCTATTATACTGAGGCTAGAAAACATAATGTTTTCAAATCTTGGTGACTTTGAAGCTCTTTACAAACAATCTGCTCCACTCTTTTAACTTCCAGTCTGTTACTGAATTTTCTTCACGCCCAGTAATTGAACAGTCTTGCAGCTCAGGGGCTCTGCTCACTGGCTCTGGTGTGGCACATTTTTTTTAAATATGAGCACTGCTAACCTTCCCCTCCTCACACAAATATCCCTGGGCATCTGTTCTGCAGATGACTGACATTCTCCCAAAAAGCTGGAACATACATGTGTTGAAAATGTACAGTCCAGGCTGGAAAAGTACCGTCTACAGCTCTGCCAGAGCTGGCAGGACCAACAGCAGCAGGTCCAACTTTTCTGGTGTTAAACCTACTACACACAACATCCGTTAGTTCAGTACTTCCAAGTATCTCCAGCCTGGCTTGCCAGACTCTCCCAAAGGCAGCAGCTCTTTGCCAGAAGTGGCAGGGCAGTAGATTAGCTCTCAAATTGGTTGTTTGAACCCCCAAAGCCACAGTTTGCTGCTCGTACCGGTGGAGCTGGCAGGCCCTGAGTGCGCACGTGTTTCAGCATTGACAGCCCTTCAAAAAACATTTTACAGGCAGTTCTTTTGTGAGTGGCTGTGTTACCCAGGTTTATGTTTTTAGAGAACTCACAGGCTGCTCTGCTGGCACAGCACATCCACAGGTATGGGAGCCCTAGGCCTCTGGAGGACAAGAAAGAAGTCCTTTCAACCTGCAACCTGTATTGGCCATTGCTCAGCATAAACAAATCCCAGTGGCACTGTGCCCATAGGAAAGAGACATTAATAATGCAGAGGCTTTGACTCTGGCAAATTTTCACTGACACTGATGAGTTCTTGAACATCACTTGATGAGTTCCTTTTTTTCATTAAAAAATATGGCTTTCACTTCAACACATCAGTAGAATTTTTCCCAGACTCTAGCTGAATTTTCAAACTAAAAGTTGAGAAACCTCTCCTAAATAAAACAGGGCTTAGGGGCATCTGATAGAAGAGATGAGGGCTAGAAACTACATCTCCACTCTGTGATTAGCAGATATAGGTCAGACATCACTTGATGTATATCTCCCTTTGCTTTTTCTTAAAATGATACCATTTCAACAGATTGAAGATGGAAAATTTTTCACTTCAAAATTAACTGGGAAGACCCATCAAGCAAGAAAAACTGGTTTTGAAGATGATAAAGCCTTTTCCTGAAATGTTTGGCCACATGGCCTTGGTGTGCTTAGCAAACTTGGAGCATTCTAGTATTCTTTGAGATCTGGAACAAGTTTCCTAGCACCTCTGAGGGGAATGATGTGTGATCATGGACTTTGCAGGCTGCAAGGGACATTTGCTGTGACTGGAGGAATAAAATAAACTTTAAAATATAATTTCGCATGCAGGAGGATGTGGTATGATTTTTACAAGCGAAATCTGAGGAAAGTGGTGAAAGAAAGCTATCTAATACTATCAGCTCTGCTACACGTTTCTCCAAAACATTTTCCAAAGCAGTTTTTCCAAGAGGCTGAGTGAGGAGTCTTGGGTAAGCTTTTGCAGATATTCTCATATAAAATTCAGCTGAATTATGTATTTAATGGGTCAAGACTTAAGAAGGATAGTAAGGATATGCATCTTTTATCGATTTAATTCCATATCACATTTTACTTTATATATATTGCATGTATACAAAGTAAATTGATTACTCCCTACTAAGCTCTAATTATCCAGAAGGTTTGGCAGTTGAAGGAGAAATTGAAAGTCAATGTTTCCTGGACAAACTAATAGAGCTGGCTGTTGTTTTAAAACACAGTCAAGAGATTTAAACCCTCAAAACTATAGACAAGGGAGAGACCAGTTTTAAGCTGTTAGAAAACAGAGTTCCATTAATAAAATGCTTCCCTAAATTTACAAGAGGGAACATTAAATTTTAGCTTCATTTTAGAGCTTTTCCATCTTCCTAATTCTATACATGTGACTAATCCAGGTGACTTAATTTGGTCTACTCCTGTACTTGGAATTACGTGTACTTAAGAGTCGGTATGATTAGCTTTTTGATGAATGTATGGAGGAATCAGGTCCCATTCATCTTATGCCAGATGCATTTTGCTAATTTTTTTGATGCTAAATATTTATATTTATGCTGATTTGCTTTTTTTTAATGTTATGTCAAATTTGAAAAAGGAATTAATAGATTATTAGCTTGTTGCCATCACTGCTTAGACAGTTACAGAGCACTTTTTAGGGTTATTATCAACATGTACTGTGGGAGGCTAATTTTCTTATTTAAAACTGACTCAATCTGCTAATAAGAGGGGGTTTATTTTAGAACTCTCTCTGTGAAAGTAGCCATTTACCTCTTGACACTTACCTCATAATAAGATTTTTTCATAAAGTGGAATATAGTATTCCCAATGACTGTCACAAGCTGTACCAATATATTTTTAAAGCACTTAAAATAATCTACTAACATTTTTTCTTTATTTCTCTTATCTCTTAAATTTTTACTCCAAATCATATTTTAACCCATATATCTAATATACCTTGACACATTTCATATTCCCTAGATTCTTTTCATCAGAATTATTGACAGTTTCTCCAACTTAACATATCTGACCTACTGATACTGAGCACACATCTGCAACGCATTCATGCCATAGAAACAGTCCTAGGAGTGTCAAATTATTCTGTACACCGATAAAAAGAAATTGGCAGTGAAAAATCTATTAATACTCCTTCAATTCTAAAACTGGAGCAACAATCTGCTGCGCCTTGTAACAAAAGGAAAGGAACCATTTATTCCCTAAAATTAAGTACATGGGGAAAGATGGTGGATAACTGTGCATCGTTACACAAATGTGAAATTTTCTAATATTAGAAGGACCAGTATTATACTAACTATTTAAAATATTATTCAGAATACAGCAGTCTCTACCACATGCTGACACCCTTTGAAAGCAAATGTGCTGACTCCAGCAAAAACTGGTTTAAGATGTAAAATATTTTGTTATAAAGACAGAAAGTGCAAGAGCATCTTCCAACACTTAGCACTTGTATGCAATTATTACTAAAAAAAGTGTTACTGTGTATTTGCAAAGTGAATTTTATCTAAATCAGTCTCAATGAAGCATCTCATCCACCTGAGAAAATTGTACATCTGTATTCTTGAAATACAGCTAAAGAAGTTTAAATTTTTCTTTTGAATTTGACTTTGCATAAATGAGAATGAGACTCATTTAGGACTACATATATCCTCTGCATCTACACATACACTTGTGTATGCTGTTGTTAACTTGCATTTATCATAATTATATTTGCAAAATAACCTAATTTTAACATGTTGTATGGAATGCTCATCAGGTCATTTAACCATGGAATGGTAAATCCATTGTAAATCCTTGTAACCTAGGTCAAATACAAATAAAAAACCTAAGTAGAGCTGAAAGTAGTTTGCCATAGGAGCTTCTGAAGGTACATACATTTTTACATTAAAAATATACAAAACAGAGAATATATAAAAGCTAACTCAGAAATTATTTTTACAACAGTATTTCAATCAGTATGTAATTTATATGAAGAGGCATGGGCTGAAATAATGTTGGCTAATTGATATCCATCTCTTTCACAACCATCTCAAATTGAGCTCCATCACAGTTCCTTATTTTCGTCCGAATTGCCAGATAGTGGGGAGTTAAGACTTCATCCTTTTGTCACTTTATTGCTGGTTACTGGGGCACGGGCTAGAAATAGGAACAGCAGGTTCTAGATGCTGTCCTAACTTAGCCACAGCTGAGGTTAGAATGGCACCCAGAAGTAGGTCGTGGGAGACAGGGACCTTTTGCACATTTTACACACAAAATTATATCAGAGCACAGAGGGCCTGCTCTTCCATTTAAAACATTCAGAGCCAGGTTCCCTGCTGTAATGAATAATGACTGAAGTTAAAGGAGGGAAATGCATACACATACTTTAGGTTATCTACAAATTTGGCAGTTAAGGTACTTGTTTTGAAGAAAAGAGGTGCACTCGTTAAGGGTTTTTTCTTGACTCATATAGCAAGTCATTAACTTAAGTCTTCAGTATAAAACATGATTAATATTTGAAGACCTTTCTGACAAAATATAATGATGTAAGTTGCAAAGTATACAGTTGAGGATCTGACATTTGATTCAGACCTTTAAATTGCCTTGTCAGGAACAGAATGTCTGTAAAATAATATAAACAACATCCCTTAAGAGGATTCCTTTAAAATCTTACAAGAGTGACATTATATTAAAACTTTGCTTACAGAACAGCAAGGCATGGAAGACTGCATCTGGCCTGAGAATATGTTCCCAAATGATTAAAAGAACACATCCTCAAAGTTCAAACTTAAATAAATTCCCATCTAGCAAAACAGTGGGTAAAAGCACTTCACGTGGAAAGAGCCATTCCACTTATCATTCTGAATCCCTTCTCCCAAGGTTGGAACCTTTGTCATTGCTAAATGCTGAGGGGAAAGTTTTAATTTTAATGATACACCAGAATGGAGATCACAGCAGAAGTTCTTTTCCAGCTTGCCCTGTTAAAAGATTTCTGGTATTGCCATGGAAATCACTTAAAACTGTAAGATACTGCAGATCATTAAATGCTCTGAGCATGCTGTAATGCGAGATCTACTGAATGAAATGCTACTCTGTCATGTTGATAAAGATCAGCACGGATCAATATCAGTGTGTCTTGAAACCATTTTTATACATTTTGGTCACATTAAAAGCTACTGCTTGAAAATGTATTTGCATTCTGTAAAATTTTCTGGTAGCTGTCCACCTAATAACCACCTACTTTTGTCATTTTCGTTTTTCCCCT
Source organism: Phainopepla nitens (assembly GCA_013400175.1). Classification (NCBI taxonomy): domain Eukaryota; kingdom Metazoa; phylum Chordata; class Aves; order Passeriformes; family Bombycillidae; genus Phainopepla; species Phainopepla nitens. The sequence goes on from VXBQ01014007.1 coordinate 900,124, forward strand.
TGTTTCACCAACTGCTGATTTTTTTCACATGTCATTAGTGTCACTTTCATTTCCACCACACGTTGTCATTACTATTTACTGGGTAACCCAAGCCAGCAGTTGCTAACCTTCTCATTAAAAAATCACAGGATAACTAGACAGACATCAAATCAGAATAGCAATTATCTACATTTATGCACCAGTAATCTCAAACCTGATGAGAACTTTTCCTTTAATGCATGTCATTTCGGAGCAGTTGTTGAAACCTTAAGGATTTTTCTGCGATGTTAGATGCAGCAATGTATAATATTTCTGTTCTTTCCTATCTTTATAGGTATTAAAAAAGCAGTGGGAAATAAATTGATGTGGCAACTTGGAATCATTAGACATATATCACTATCAAGGAGACAACAAAGTATTTTCCTAATGCTTAACTTATTTCAAAAATTTTATGTCAGAATAATAGTGGCCTTAATAGAAAAATTTCATGGGGATTTTTTGGCTGTTGTGGATGTTTTGGCTGTTGTTTTGATTTGGTATTTTCTTTTTATATTTTTTTTTTTTGAGTTTGGGTCTACTTTTTGTAGGGGGGAATTAGTGAATACATAGAAAATTTTGGAACCCTCAAATTATAATGAGACTGAATCAAAACAATGGTTAACAAAATCCAAGTTTATGTGAGTTGCAAAATTTTATTTGTATTAGCAATTTTACTCTTCTCCTTACTGCTAAATATTTATATTTTTCTTAATACTATGCTGTTGCAAGGGTCCTTCCTTTCTTTCAATTGCTCAGTTTGTGATCAGCCTCCCTAGATGCTTCTACATCCCACAGTATGCATTTTTCACCAGCTGGTTGCACATTTCCCTCCATGTTTTACCTGTTTATGGGGCTGGGATAAGGCAAATTCCGAATACAGATCCTGTAAGTGGAAAGCCAACTTGGAAACTGGTTACCAAAGTTTCTAAACCTTAATTTGGACTGCACATAAAAGTAGTTGTTTTCCCAGAAGAGTCAGGCCTAAAAATTTGCTTTTAACAGATGAAGACCTGCCTTTAAAAATGACATCTTTACCTCCTGTTGAAGCATTTTGGAGAACTGAAGCTAATCTCAACATCTAGAAGAAAGGTGAGTGAACAAACACACAGCCAGGGATTTTTTCAGTGTTTTAGCCTAGGATACATGCTCTTTGAGTATTCCTACAAAAAATCTACTGCAGTCATGATGGAGCTTGGCTTCTGAGCTCCCTGAAGCACGAGAAGGGCCCTCATAATGAAAACGGGAAAGTCTGTAAAACCATAAAAAAGCACTTTCTTTGCTGCAATGATTTGTGAATTTTAGAATAAAGCATGAAAGAAAGTTGTAGACTACCTGCACTGCAAAAAAAAAAAAAAAAGAAGAGAATTTCTGAGAACAGAGGATCAGAAATAGCCCTTTTGATTTTGTAAGAGCAAGACCACTCCCTTTACTGCTACAAAGAGTTGGCCAACAAATTACATGAAAAGTACATTACATGACTTCTGTAGGGAACCAAAGAATAGATAAAAGTTAGTGAATCCAAGGTAAGCTTTGAGTTGAGGAAGAAATAACTGCTCATATGAGGGGTAGAAAGAAGAAACTGCTCATATAAGGTTCCAGAGAAGAGCTTAAATTCTACCCTCCTCCTAATATCAGAATAATATTCCCCTGTTTTGAGAATGAGAGCATCAGTTCCCATGAAATGTTCATAAAGCCCAGCCATCTTTCTTGTAAATCAGAATATCTCTATGATCTGGCTAAAAGATATATTCACAAAAATATACCCTGATGATTTTCCCAGTGTGTGAATATAACCAGCAGGAATGAAGGCTGGAAACACTGAAGGAGAGTGTAGAGAGATGGAATTCCAAACTCAGCTTGACAGAGGCAGTAGCAAGTTTTCCCAGTTGCTGAGAGGTTTGAGTGGCTTTCAGACATTTCTAGATTGCTTGTCTGTTCCAAGAGCACTTTTTCTTTGGAGTAATCTGTCCTAAATGCTCTCTTCATCTCCCTCTGGGGACATCCTTCCTAGGGGGTTCAATGAACCATCTCTGCCTCCAGATTATGCCATAATTTGGGAATTTTGTACAAAGGATGTTTGAAGAAGGGCTTCTATGCTCATGGACGTCCAAAAGGATACCAGAGAAAGACGTCTTTTGACAGCTCCCTTTCCAATTCCCCTGGCCTTGATTCTGCCATTCCCAGTGAAACATGTGATGGGATTGATGATTTCACCACCAAATTCCTCCTGAGGTCAGCACACCACCGGAACAGACTTGCTTGTAGAGGAAAATAAGCTAATATTATTAAAAGAGTTCTGTTAAACTTTGTGATCTTTGTAACATTGGTGAAATCTAGAACGTCATGAAATGTGTGGCCATTTTCAAACATTTCACTTCAAGCAGCCATGGCAAAGTTAACCTTCTTGGGCTTTAGTTCACCTGTCATTCCCACTCTGTCTATGTCCTGATGCACCGGAAACTTTGTCCTCCTTCACCACCCTGAACAGTTTCAGCTCATTCCAGTCCTGTCACAACTCATTTTTTTTCACGCACACATTGCAGATTTCTAGAGCAATCTCTTTTTGGGGAAGCTGCTGAGCACTTTTGGCAGGCTTTTTCCTCAGATTCTCTGAAAATCTCAGCCTCCTGGACTAGTTCCATACTTTGAATGGTCATGTCTGGCCCTGGCCCAAAGAGAGTACATTTGTCAGCTCAGCCAGGACATTAATATTCACATTGTGTCCCATCCTTTACAGCTAGCATTTAAGTCTTGAGAATACTGGAAAGATGCCTTGGAGGATGTGAAAGGATATTATTTCCTTCTTTAAATAGAAGAGAAAAAATATATTATATTGGAGCTACCAGCACACTCGATTAATTTTTAAAAGCAAAAATCTCTAGGTTATACTAAGAGCCACAACAGCAAATATTGCATATGCAGCTGAGAATATTTAATAGCAAGTTTGAGTTACATAACTCCTAAATTATTTTAAATAGACATTTGTGCTGTTCTAAGCATAGGCAGACACACATATTGACTCATGAATAATTGTCTTTCCTTTCAGAATGACTTGTCCTGTTACTTCTGATGCATGTCTCTGAATTGATTAAGTTTGATGAGTAGATGAATAGAAATTAATCTCCAGGTTTTGTCTTAGTAACTTAGATTTAATTTTTGGTTTTAGGTGGGGAAGTCAAAATAGTTTCTCCAGAACTGTAATACATCAACAATTAAATTCATACTTGAATTATCTCAAGAAGTTCTCAGTGTTACATTTAATTTCTTTTCTTGATTTCTCTTTTCTGCTTGCTTAAAATGAGTTTTTTCTTACATGAAAATACTTAAAAACAGTTTTATGATGCATTATATATTTATGGGACAGGAAAACACACCTACAAAGTGTGAAACGCAGCGTTAACACCTTTGAGCCAACGTTATCTCTGCCAGTCTATTTTTTCAAAGAATATAAATTCCTTGCTTATGTATAACTTCTTATTTTCTGAGATATTTTCACAATATTTTACCATTTTCATTCTTCCCACTTTAAATATTAGTAACCTGACAAAATTTGAAATAAAATAATGGAAAACTTCTCCATTAATTCCATCAGAAATTGACTGATTGGGAATAACAATGGAGTACATTTACAAAGTGCCTCAGTGAAATGCTGAGATATTGCCTTGTACATTACTGTAGTTATAAACAAAATTCTTGTCATATCCAGCCACACAATTTGACTATTATTCTAGGAAATGGGGCAAATTATTCTGAAAGCTCAAGGCAGATTTCCATTTTGATTTTGGATAATAATAAAGAGTACAAGAATGATTTTTTTTTTTTTTTGGTCATAGATATTGATAGTTAATGTTATAAATTAATATGAAGCTAGGGAATGATCCAGAACATCTGAATCTGGTGCAATATTTTTCAGTCTTCCAGCCATTCCAAATATGACTGTTGCTAAAGTAGTAACTCCTTGTTTAGGTGGCAAAGTGTTTTGCAGAATAAGGGTACCCAATTTTGGCTTCCAATAGCAATGAGAAGATTCTGTTAACATTACTGGAAGTTGGACTGGATCACAAGAGTCATTCCAGTACCTGGTAATTTTAGCCATTCTTTCCTAATAAAAATCAGTGATCTTTCAGAGTGTAACAAGGAGGAAAATAATTCATTTCATGCAAAATTGGATTGATCTAAAATGCTCCAGTCTTACAGGGGTTTCTTATTTATAGATTTTTTTTCTCTAAAAAGGGATAGTCATCACTTAATATCTTGCCACTTTACATGAATATGTAGATTTATTCTCAGAAGAACTCTAAAATATGGAACAAATTAATTCAGTGTTACAAGGTGACAAACTGTGGCTGAGGAAGTCACAGGGGAAGCCTGTGGAAGAGTCAGAAACTGACTTTACAGGAGAATCAAATTCTATTAAAAAACAAGCTTCAATATGTTCCACATTATTTAGAATAGTGGAAAAAACACTCTGCTAAATACTCAACATAAAATCATAAATCACACTTTAACCACAAAGGATACTTTATGGTGGATTTCTTACAGCAAACAGAAAGTTTTCAAGTTGGTATGTATTTTCCCACATTGAGGGTAAAACAAAAATAAAAATAAAAACAACAAAACCTATCCAAAACCCAATCAGATTTCCTGTAAAAATCAAAGCAGCAAGAACAGTCACAGTAGTTTTCAATCCCCAGCCTGCAAGTAATAGATTTTCACCTTCTCTCCTAGTTTTATTAGAGTTGATTCCATTTTCTTGTCAAAATGGATATCCACTTTTGAAAAAGCAGGCTTTGTTTGCTTTAGGCTCTGTTCAAGGAAAGTAACATCCCTCAAGAAGCTTTATCATACAGTCAAAGCTGATGACCTACTACAATAATCTTGAGATGAAAATGAAATATCACCTTGTGAAATCTTGTGGGACTCCACTTTTCTTGGAGCGCAATAAGTCTCTGAATGAGATGGATCCCTTGAATATGAGCATATCTCCCCCGAGTTCCAAGGACCTGTGTCAGTGTTCAGAAAATACTAATTCAGCCCCTTTGACTTTTTTATATCAATGAAAAATTTAATGAATTTTCAAATGAGCACCCATCTATCGGCATATGCATTTGTCACATACATTAAATGTATCTTTAACTAAAAACCTGACTCTTTGAATGGTGGTGCTCTGTTTCTTGTTACAAAGCACAAAGTATTTAAAGTCAGCAACATTTGTAAGTTCTTCAATAACCAATCTCCACTGCTGTAAAATTAATTCAGCAGATATTACGTTCCATATTTCATCAGTGCAAGCACTTACAAATGTACCCTGAGAAATGCAGTGCGTTCATACACTGACTTTGGATATAAATCAGAATACCACACTGTTCTTAGGCATGAGTAAAGCAGATAGGCTAGTACACAAAATGAGGGGAAGTCATTGACCAGACATAAACCTCAAAAACATGGGTCTGTGGCAGTTTTCAGAGTATTTCTCACTCTAAACACAGGCTGCCATTAGGATAAGATGTTAGTTTCTTTTAAAGACCATCTACTTGTGGCTTTAGAGGAATCTGCAAGTTTGTCAAATGTAAGATAAAGCACAACATTTACCCTATGAACCACTACTCCTTCACTCCTCTCCAAAAGTAAATATTTCGCATATTGGAAAACAAAGCCTCAGCATTCTGCTCAGTTAGGGTGTCAGGCTTGATTTCAGTGAAGCAAAATTGAGCTATAGAGTTTTTTAGATGGCTTACTTGAATTTCAGGAACAACCAACCAATTATTCTGATCCTATTACGAAAAAAACTCTCTTGCTCCTAAACAGGCTGATTTTTGACAAATAATGTAACAAATGACAAATGTGGATGATGTAGCAAGGATAATTTTTTTTTTGTCTTTAACTACCTTCTTGCCAAATATTGGGTGGCACTAATCAGAGGATTTACCTGGATTTACCTGGCTTTGCCTGGTAACTACAGAATGTCCTGGTTATTCCACTTGTTTGTGCTTGGCTGGAAAAGTGGAACACTGAAGCCTCTGACCCAGGGACTAGCAAGCACACACATGCATAACAAGGGAGGCAATTACAGATGTGCTATCACTGCACTTCCAGTGAACTCCTAGAACATTTGTAAACGATTGTGTGAGAGGCAACCAAGGGCCTTTGGAAACTAAAAATTATGGACCAGTTTAACAATCCATTTAGCAGTAGAGTGAGTAGTTTAATTGCATTTGAATACTCCAATTCAAATGTAAATTAACACACAGATAGCATATTTCAGAGACACAGATGCAAGTGATTTGCTTGTTCCTTTCTGTTTATTACCACAGTTAAATATAACGCAAGTTTAACAAAATAAATAATCTCCCAGGCTAAGAAACTAAATGTTGATTAATCCAAAATTCCTGAAAATACAGGCATCTAATAAAAATTAAATGCAAACCTACAAAAAAAAAAAATCCAATATTTTGCCTCAGAAATATCAGAAATATCACAAAATAAACTTGAAATCATTGATTTCCCACCTGCCAGGCAGAAGTACAGGGCATATCTGGAGGCTGTGTGAGCTGCTGACAGAACCTGACATGGTCCCAAAGTTTCACTGTTATATCCCACAAAACAAAGCTAAGCTAAGTAGTTTTACCAGTCATGAAGTCTGTTCTGGGAGAAGAATAAACATTTTACATTAGAGTATTTTAAAAGTACATCCATGGAGGTGATATTTTGCTGTTGTTAATACTCAAAAAAGTAAAAACCTCTCATCCTTGGAAAAATCACATTATGATATCCCATACTGTTACTAATACAACAAACCAGTATTCAGAATGCTGCTTTTCCTTCCAGTGAGAAAGTTGATACTACAATAATTGAAGTCAGAAAAACAACTCTAATGAGGAAGTGGCTTTTTTTAAAGTGATGAACATTCACAACAGATCTCTGCCACTTCCCTGGCAAAGCTTTCATTGACTAAAAAACTCAGTACATGAACACTGAATTTGCTCAAAAGACAGGTAGAGAACTTTATCATGAGAACTAAAACAGGTGCAACTCTAAGCAAGAGATTTTTTTCTCAGCCCTTCCTCAAAATTTTGTTGAAGTTTCTTCAAATAAAAGAGGGAGGAGCACTAATAAGGTATATTTCTGCATTCAAAAGGTATCTTAGTAGATATGACATTATTGCTATTCAAGGAAAACTAATCAATCCAAACTGAATGTTGACATTGATTTCTATTACTCAGAATAAATATTGCTTATCCCAGAGATGCAAATTATTTTGAAATTCTTTATTTCGTGTTAATGTGTTATGGTCTCAAGAAAAAAAACCCCACCCTATAAATAATTTACAAATAATCTGAACTGTGTTTATTATTATTTTGATAACTATTTTTAATGATCATGTGCACTTAAATTAAAAAAAATATGTATTTACATCATGAACCTCAGTGACATAAGAAAGTTCAAATTGCACATGCTATTCAAAATCAATGCATGTAACAAGTCTTTTCTGCAGATTGGTGCCTGATTCATATCAAGCAGCTTGGCTGCATATGAAAAGACTGAGCTTTGAGAAAAGGAAGAGAGTCTCAAATACTAAAAAATATTTTTATTTTGTCCTACATGATGGTTCTTGCAACAGAAGTTGCTTATAAAAATCGAATTTAATATTTGAAAAGTAAGATTTCTCAGGAAGAAGTTCCAGGAAAATTGCATTTTTTCACTGGTCTTTATATTCTCTGCTAAAAGAAAAATACATTTCTCTCTTTCCTTCGTACATCAAGAATCTTGGGTAAGATTAGTTTCCGCTCTGAAATAAAATAAAGCAGAGCAGAAGTGATTCCTTCACGATTTTTGACAAGCATCAGCTTCCAAGGACTGTGGACATTTATTAAGAAACCATTATTTTTATGTAGCCAACACCATCATAAAGATATTAAAGAGACACAAGCTGTTGAGTTTTTTCAGAGGATCATCAAGAATTATCCAACACAAAACTGTAATAAGAACTGAATAAAAATTAGGGCCCCTATAAATCAATCACTATTTTTTTTTATTTATTTGCTCTGAGATTATTTTAATATCCTGAGATATACATCAACTTATTTCAAAAATATTTTGTAAGAAAACATCAAACAACGTAGGCTACTTTAAGATGCTTGGTATTGAAACAAAGTATTTTGGGTTGGATTTTTTTACTTTTGGACAGAATAGTTGCATGAAAATTTGAATAAATTGGCTATTAAACTTTAAAACTAGGTGAAAAGGACAGTGAAGCTGATTAACTTCTTGAAATATGAGTGAATGGGAAGGAGCAGAATTGAAAATAAAAACATTTCTTTTACTTGTCTTGTGAAATAACCATTGTTACTAATAGGCGTTATCTTGGAAGCTGACTTTTAAAATGTCCTTTTTGTTTTCCAAATTCTTCTTGCATTTATTTTGAATCAGAGCTTTAGTACCACATTTTGCCTGCACCCCCTTTCCTAATCAGTCAGTGATGCCCACAAACATCTCAGTTCTCATTCCTTTGCTGCTGATTTTGCAACAGTTTATGGATCTCTCCTCTCAGACCCTTCGTCACAGAAGCTTTGCAGTTCTGCATTTCATACATTCGATGAATGTATGAAAATTCACCAGCTACTTCATAGCACAAACAGACACAAACTCATAGAAGGAAGCCTCTCAGTAATATCCTTATTTGTGAAAAACAAAGTTCCCTTCCTTGGTAAAATTTAAAAGGTTTAATAAAAAGACAATAGGAGACAGAAATATAGCAAAGGGTTAAAAACGGCCAGGTGCCTTTGTATTCCACCAGAAAGCACACTCTAACTCAGAAGACACTTCTTTAAATGCATCAACATGTTGTATCTTCATAAACCTTCATGCATTATTCAAAAGCACTCTTTTGGGTTCCCCCTACTCAATATACATCACCCCCTCTTGTAAATCTTGCGTTCGTTATTCCTGTTCCTCTTGGTGGCTTGTCAGTCTTGTTTTATTACTTCTGATAAGGATGATCGAGACCTCCTTCCTTGAGATTCTGGTGTTTCTCATCTTCATCCAGATAGGATAATCCAAGAATGCAAGGAATTTTCCTGTTTATCTTTTACCGTTCCTTCGATTAGTTATATGAACAAAAGGCCTCGTCTCTTTTTTTTCTTTTCTTTACATTACCATGTTATCCAGCATTATAGATAAAGCATTCATTTTAATACTTGCAAAGAGCCAATAATATAATATGCACTTATTATTGATAGAAGCGGCAGAAGGTGAACTCCTGTAGTTGATATTCAATGGTTTTAGAGCATAAGGAGCCAATTTATTTGCTGTGTAATAAACCAGCTCCTTCTGCAAAAGTTCATTCAATGAAAAAAAATCTGCTTCAAAATTCAAAGAAAATAGTTCAGAAAAGAACGGTGTTCAACCTTATTTTAATTAGTTTCATGAAAAACAAAGAGCATATGAGCTATCACTGAGCTCATTACAGTCACGAGTCACACATCCAGGCACAGACACAGAGATGACAAATTATTTCACCTCAGATGAACGGCTGTATCCTCCCAGCAGATAAAGAGCCAAACTTTGGACAACAGCCCAAGCTCCTGTTGAATAAATGAAAGAAAATCTGCTCAGTCAAAGTTTAAAGGAAAGGATCCTCTCTTGTATGAAATGGTGAAACTTACAAGGATGATTGAGCTGGGACAACTTCCTCAGGATTAGCCTCTATTGAGGTTTTCATTATTTTTGCAGAAAAGAATAAATGCAAGTAGTCACTACAACAGAACATTGCAGAAAATCTTCCTCAATGAGATGTGTTCCTGTTGTTTCTGTTCCATAGTGTGTTTTTAATCTCCAAAGTTAACTATTTGGCATATTTCATAATAACAATTTATTTAAAATGGTCACACAAGTATATACAATACTCTGTTATTTGCCAAACTGTCTGCTTTTGAAAATTGCTGCTATTGCATTCAGGATTGATTTATAGACATAGGAAGACTGCCAAAACAGACTTTGTACCACTCTGCTGATTTCAGTTACTCTGTTTCAACTGGAGCATTCATAAACAGAAACAAATTATGTAGAGAGAAAATTACACTTCTTTTAGACAAGAAAAGACTTGCAAACTCAAAATTTATTTGTGTTTGTAAAGGTATTTGTGAAGGAATGAAATGTTATGCTCAGCAAAAAACTACAAAACAAGAAAATTAGGAATATGACACAAACGACAGAAGCCAACAAATAATTTTAAGTGCAAAACTCTCTATCATTTACTTCACAACATGCAAGTTGAACAGTCTTACATGTTACTAATAGAGCAATTGATGTAAATATGTGAAAAGGGCTCACTGTCAGGATAGGTGTGAAATGCATTTCAAGAGAAGAAAATAAGCCTTAGAGAGATTGCTTTTTTTTCTGCTATTTTTCACCAGACCTCCCACTGCAAAAATTTCTATTCCTGCTTTGAAAAGGAAAATATTCTGAATGCAGGCAGTGCAATTTAATTTCTTCTTTTCAAGACTTTAACTCAGTTTGGTTTCGCATCCCTTCTTCAAGGGTGGGTTGGTAAGCCAGCATTGAAACCTCTCCTCTGTTTTTATCCTTCTGTTCAGCCCATGCAAGCATGTCAGAAAGCAGGTGTGCATTTCCCAGTGCACAGAGTTTGGGAATAGCCAGGAAATAACTCAGTTAGAACCTTTCCTACCTGCAGTAGAGCAGGATCAGGGAGTACAGACAGAGCTCAAGGTAAGTCAATGGTACAGCTAAGTGGATCTGGCTGTTACTAACAGGATCTCCTGAAGCCTCACTGATTTCACTGGATTTTGAACTGACTGCAGTAAAGGCAAGTCTGACTCTTCAGCAAAAAGGAACAGTTTGCAGCCTCTATCTCATGAAGTTGTTGGGTGCTGCTTTCGAGCTCTTACAAATTATGCAAGTTAAACTGCGTTCCACCTGTATGATAGCACAGCAATAACACCCTCCTTATCTGCTGCAGAATAGTTTGTTTAATATGTAGGAAGGTAGAGCCAGCTTTTGAAGCCCATACTGGCAACAGATACATCCAAGGAAATGGATGAATAAATATAAAATAGAATTTCTCTTCTTACTAAAATAGCAATTAACTGTTATCACTTTATTTTTGTTTTGAAAGACTTACAGGTAGGGAAACAAACAAAAAGGCTTAAATATCTTCTACAGGGCTGAGAGTTTATCAGTGAACTTTCTTGAAGCTACTTAGTCACCATCACATGGAGCTGTCAGGGCTGGTGGTGACAAACCCAATTTCAAGCACTTTCCAGCCAGCACTAATGGCAACCGACCTTACATTCAGCATGGCTCCCATCACTGAGCTTCAAAACACTGCACAGGACAGCAGAGGTGTCTTCAGGGAGGAAAGCTCTTTTACTTCTCAAAAAATCTCTTTGGGATCTGGAGAGACAGTAATTTTCTAGGCAATAATGAGTGACTTTGTAGAATGCAAATGAAACAGTCAAGACACTTCCTGGAAGTAGACAAATAAATGCATTTGACTCTTTTTGTGGCTATTTTTTTTCCGTATTTCATGTCTGGCAAACCTTTTTCATAACATGAGTGGCATAAAAATAAAAAACCAAAAATCCCACCCTAGAAGTTCATTGGATGTATTTTCAGGATGAAAAAGAAGACAAACAAGCAGGGAAAATATTTTCTTGTAGTAGCTGCTTTGGAATTACCAGTAAGTTTATAAGAGTTGAATGTTTGTTTTGAGGGATTTTTAGATTTTATTTTTATACATAATTATAAGATGATAATAATTAGAGGTGTTGCTTTACAAGGTGCTACAAAGAGTTTCCTTCTGTAGGCAATTAATTAACAAATAATTAATAAAGCAAATAATTGTATAAAACACTGAAGCAACCCTTCAGAATATTTTTCCATCTCTTTATAATAGTAGAGATGGAAAGTTGTCAGAACTTCAGCTGAGATAAAATGGAACCCCAACACCAGTAAAAGTGATCTTTTGGACAATAACATTTATCCAAATATTTTCTAATTCCATATGCTGAACTCAGTCCTTGAATTCTTGTTTAGAAATGGGTGACTTAGAAGAAATACTTTGGTCTTCTGTTTCTGCTTTATTATTGACACAAATTAAATCATTGTGAAAGGCTGGATACTAAAGAAACAATTCTCCCTCAGTTCAGATGCAGGATATAAAGCAAGGAATAGATTTGAGCATCTTGAAAGTCAAAAGATTTGAGAAAATAGGGAAATTTCTCACAGTCTACATAACTACAATGATAAACTAGTGTTTAGAAACAACAACTGCCTGTGTTTTTGCCTTCAGTGGACTTTTGCAACAGCAAGCTTGATTCTTTATATATTCAGAGCCATATATTAATTAAAAATTTAAAATAATACATATAAAAAGCTTGAAAATTTTAATTTAATTTTTTATCACAATACATCAAAAAATAAAAATAAATTACACATTCAGTTACATAAAATCATTATCATCATGGTATATTTGCTAAGCACATTATTAGAACAGGAAAGCAGCTGAGCTTTTCCTTCCCCAGCTACATTTTGTACCAAGTCCTTCTCTAGTACATGACTACAGCCTCAGAATGTCCCTTAACCTATCTGGTTTGAACCACCTATATGTGAATGTTGGAACAGCCTTAAGACAGTTTCATTATATAAAGTCACTACAGCTTTTTTTTTATTTTCACCTAGTTTCAAACAAATAACCAGTACAAATCTCTTCACATTTGATATGTCATGATATTTTAAAGAATCAAAATGGACCCTCAATATCTTTAGGAAAGTCTGTAGACTAATATTAACTGTAGTGGGTTTTAAATCATCTTTATTAGTAAAGACACTATCTAATAAATGTAGGGTGAAATGGAGTTCAGATTCAATAAGTAAATAACAGTCAGGTATTTATAAGGTCTTAACTAATGAGCAAACTGACTTTAAAAAATGCAACTTTGAAAGCTCATGAGTTTATGAGATTTTAATTAAAGTGTTCTGCTCTTAATTTAACATATACCCTTAGGTGCCCAGGTAATAAATTAAACAGATTGGAGGATATGGGATGGAGTTTTTAATTTTTCACTATTATTTTAAGGCTATTTTCATTGTTATACTAGATCTGCTTCACATAGGAAGAGTTTTTTAAGAAAAATCAAACTGGATTTATTTCATTGCTCAAGGCATGGGCTCTATTTTCCCTTTTTTAATGCTCTTGTAATAAAATTCCAAATTAGAAACATTGTTAGAGTACTTTCTTTGGTTTAAGTTTGTTTGTTTTTTTTTTTTTTAATAAGAAATTTAAAAAGTAAGATTTATTCTTTAGGTAAGTCAAAACCCGTTTTTGGATGTTGAGAAAAATAAATAGAGCTCAAAATGTTCAACGTGCCTAGAGTTTACAAAATGTCTGATCATAAGTACTGCTGGGTGTTGATTAAGTGTGAAAATCTGATTCCTATCAGCAAGTGCAGAGCATCTAAGGCCTCAGCTGACAAGGAAATAGAAGGTTTGTCTGCCTCTTGATATCTGCTCATGTTAAAAAAATGCCTGCAGGAGAAAGACTTTCCATAAAACCCACCTTAATCAAAGACCAAGCTAAACAGAAGAATGTAACTCTAATTTAAATTAATAAACAAACAAACAAACAAACAAACAAATAAATAAACGGTGATACCTTCCATTTAAGCTGTGTTGCCACTCTCATGTTTATTATTTCAACTTTTCTTCCTGTTAAAGATTTCATTTATCTTCTAAATATGCCTTTGAAGGTACCACATCTGGCAAGAATTCCGTATGAACAGTGGGAGAATGGCCCAGAGCATATATGCAATAACTTTTCAGCAAAACAGAGCTTGTGAGGAAATGCCTATCTCAATCCAAAGTGTGTCCTTAAAGTCCGTTTATGTAGCTCAAAGTAGCCTTTTATCTTACCTGAGGTTATATATCCAAAAGATTAAGTTTTCCCTTTTGTCTGGTCTTATCATTGTGTCTCTTATGCATATTCTCCACAGTCATGTCACCTTCAGATGCCTGAATTTTTCCTTTACCTTCAGCCAACTGCAAGTTAAGTCATGATGTAAGTTCCCCAGCAGTTAATAACTTCCTCCTCAATCCCAGAACCTACTCACTGGAAAAAGGACACGTTCTTTTGGAACTCAAGACTCACATACCTGACTTTATCTTTGGTCTGTGAGATTTTATCCTCAGACCAAGATTCTGAAGAAGACAGGAAAGGAGTAAAATTATATGTATTTGTCTTCTCATTTTGTTTTTGAGTAAACCTGGTGAAATTCTTGGAAAAATAGCTTGTCGTGCCATTATTTTTGGTGCCCTTCTCTCAGAAATGTATGTAAAATGAGTTTCATAAAGACTTTATCAATGAAATTTTCTCCATGGCAAAATCCAGGGAGCTGTCATACCCAGACGTGTAGCAATGTGCCACATAGAAACACCAGTGTCAAAGACAGAAAATAATTTATCTTAACCGCTTCCCAATGTTTTACCCAATGTAGTCTCCTATGTCACTTTTGGGAACAATGGGATCAGACTCCAACATAGATTTGGATCCAATGCACAGATATGAGAGACAAAGTACTCAGACAGCATGGATGTCCCTTCAAAGGCCCTATCAATGCACTGATGGGGAGACCTTTGGAATCTTATTATCTGTATCTCTGTGAACACATTCTTCCCTACTAAAATCAGTAAGAAATTATCATAATTTACTTTCACAAAGTGTAACAATCTTGGTCAAGAGATTTGCAGCACATGAAGGTTTTTCAATTTCTCCTGGGTTTAGAGAGGGAGGGAAGGGCAAAAAGGCTCATCTGCTATTGCTGAGTGGCCCCCAGGAATACAAGCAGAGGAAAAAAACACATCAGTAGCAATAGGAAATTACACTTTGAAAGTCTTCCTTTTCTGAGGCAGAAAACTGAGCCTCAAGTGGTGATCCTTAATACCCTCTGTCAAAGCAGCAATTCTATGTTACTGTCACAGCCTTTTTCAGAAGCTGGCAACCTAGTATTAAACTCCTATGCCAATATCCCAGAAGCAGTCAAATTTCTCTCACTTGTTCACTCCTCCAGTTCCACTTTATACACATGTTCATTAGCTGCAAAGAGTTCAGTCTTTGATAGGAAAAAAAAAATCAATCCATTCTTGGTCATACAGAAATAATGGACTGAGTTTGTAGAGAGACTGAATCAATAGCTATGTGGGTGTACACTTTACTGGCTGACTCAGGATGTATTACTCAGCAGCTGTTCCTTATATTAAAAAATTGAGGTTTTTCAATATTTACCATCTCTTGAAAATCTATAAGCAAAGAAAAAATGAATTGAGAATATTACACAATTTACTATAATTAGTACCTTTATCCTTGTGACTGATAGATAGCTGGTATAAGAGCTATAACCCTTTTTTACTATATCATTAAAGTTTCAAATAAAAGAAGTTCAGAAAATGCTGCCGCTAGAAAGAGGTTTAGGAAAATATCTATTTTTTTAACTCTACTCATGCCCTATCAGCTCTTCAATTTACATATCCACTATCGGGGTGTGGCCTAGAAATATTTCATTGAATTTGTGACGCTGGTGGTTTCCTGTGACACGTGATGAGTGCTTTAATCCTATCTCTAAATTAAACTTGTTTGAACGGTGTGATTAATCAATCGACACCATTACCCTTAAGACAAATACTTCAGGCAAGCTCTTTTCATTAACACCTGATTTAGAATAATTGTTTTCTCATCTTCTCATTATTAGTCAGGCTTTATCTCCATTCATATCTGACAAGAGGACAGAAGGACAAGAGGTAAGACAATACCACAACAATTGACGTTTGCTGCCAGAATGCAACGGATTGATAATTTATCTTTTTTAAATATAACTACACCAATTTTCTCCTTCATTTGCTGTGCTCTAATGAGAGACCACTGAGCTTACCCAAATACTCTTAAATCTTCCTATTATAAGTTTGCAATGTAAATCTTAGAGGATCTCAGTCTACGGGAAGTTACCTAAAGGAAGTGTGAAAAATGAACATTTTAGTAGGTGAAATTAACTGTGCTGTAACTGGCACCAGCCCTGTGATTTCGGCTGTGACGCCAACTCCACACTTCAGTAAATCAGCTGTACATCTCTTCTTGTTAACTCATCCTGAAAAGTTCCTTCCCAGGAAGAGCTGCATTGATTTACAGCCCTCTGGAAAGGACCTGAGCTGGTAGCAGATTCTAGCAACTGGGATGGATTCTTGTTACAACTAAATAACAAATCAATAGACTACCTAAAAGTGTTAATTGGCAGGGGACTTTTTTTTTCTTTTTTAATTGTCCGAAAAGCAATAAAAAGAAGACAGCAAAAATTTGTCGTAGTAATTCCTACTTTAATAATTTACACCTTTTTGCCTGAAATAGTCCTGTTTTATCCACAAAAACTACTCAGTACTTTGCTTTCTATAAGTCATAAGTCAAGCTTCCAGTCATCAACTGGAATTATTTCCTAGAACTTCTGGCTTGATTTTGTTTTGATTCCCTGAAAAATAACATGATTTATATTCTAAAAGTGAAACTAAATATAATTTCTCCTCAGTGTCTCATTGGAGCTAAACCTCTTCTTATGAAGAGTGAACATAGCAAACAAGAAAAAGTGTTCCTCATACATCTGTGTTTTATTTTCAGAGGCAAATTTGATTTTAAATTCATTGGAGAAAGAAGTTCTCCCTTGGGAAGGGCTCAAGTTCATTTGTAATTGGAGGAATGAAAAAGAGTCAATATTTTTACCTACTTTATTTGGAAGGGTAAGTCAGAAAAAAAGGTAAACAATGTCAGCGTTGCAAAGAACTGAAACACACACATGCAGAAAGGTCTTAACAGACAGGATAAAAATCCTGGTAGAGAAGCACTGTTATCTCAGCTGAGGTAACACCATATGTTCTCTTTCAGACCTCTCTATCTCAAAAGATAATGTTCAAACCTCCTCTTCAATTTAGCTCTTATCTCCGTGCTGAATTCTTAAAAAAAAAAAAAAAAAAAGTCAGTGCAAATATGCTAAAAGAAAAAAGTGTAAGCGAAAAAAGAAAATTTAATTAGCTTGTAAATTGGTAGTCTCAAGTATTTTTTCACCATGGCAATTCATACCCAAAGGTGAATTTTCCTAAAGCAAAACTTTTTGAGTAAACCTGAGTGGCTTCACCTTTTGAACACTTCAGCTGCTTTTTAAATTACAGCTTTTAACTTTCAGAAATTTAAGTATTCAGAAAATATCAAAGTCATCTTGAACAAAAGCTTAATTTGGATAAATGTATCCTTGAAAAATGACTTCTGTACCAAACCAAGGTGTCTCTGCTGTATTCACAATCTTGATGCTGTCTTTAAGTAATCTTAAAGAATACTTATAGGGAACAATTTAAATATAAGAACTTTCTTTAAAACAGAGATGAAATGGTATTTTCAATGAGGCAAATGGAAATTTTATCATTATTGTACAGATAGGGATTTTACACAAAATTTTACCTTGTCAACTCTTATATGACTTTCTTGGACTAAGCTCCATTTTTTTCTCTCCTACATTTTCTAGAATTCCTTTTATGGAAGGTTCCTGGGAATAACTTCATGTTTCATGACAAAAAAACTGCATCAATATTAATTAATTTGTGTGGATAATTTTCATGTGAGGAGCTGAATTCAGAGTGAGTGATGGAGCAAGTGCTTAGAGAAATGTCATGTGTTCATGTATCAGGTGGTAGAATTACAGTTCTCTTGTACCACAATTTTATCTTCTGTTGAAGAAGAGGAAAGAACAGTTTGTCTGAAACATTTTGGGAAATGTTACACAATTTCAAGGCTACCCTGTGTGAAACCCTGGTAACAGGTTCAACTTTCCCACTTAACTTTCAAAGATAAAAGAGATGCCTACATTGAAACCTCAGCCATTGAGCACTACTGGTAAAAGAGATTCTGTCCCTGAATAATGTGGCTTCCTTCAGCTAAATTTCTTGGGTTGAAGCTTTGTTTTTTTCAAGGGCCATAGGATGATTAAGACTGGAAGGAATCTCATCAGGTCACCTCCTTCCTGCTCAGGGCACAGTAATTTAGAGGAGCTCAGTACATATGTATCTACATACATGTACTACACAGCACATACCAAATCCTTTCTACACCTCTAGCCTTGGATCCTGACATAACCTCCTCACTACACAGGTGTGCACACTTATATTTGAAAAAGGAATCAAAATTTAAATACTTCATAGTTTTCCTCACTTAAAAAAAATATATTGTTGGTATTAACATATTATAATTCAGTTATTGGAATACATTTGGATCAATTACTTTGCTACTTGAATTTTAAGATAGGTTTTTTAATCTTTTGTGATACACCTTTTTTCATGGGATGAAAACAGGATTTATCTGGTATGGTACTGTAAAACCCAGAGGGCTTTTCTTGACTCTCACTATTGTCATATGAGCCAAAAGCCCATTATAACTGGCCAGATAAGGCAGTTTCATTGCCAAGTAGCTGGTATACTTAACTGGGTTTAAAAATATGAGCAAATAAATATGGACGGTGACATGAACAGAAAATAATCAACGTGACTAGCACATGAGTGACAGATACTGTTTGTTTTGACACAGGAAACACTTGTTTACAAAATCATTTGTGAAGGAGGGTAGAGTCCCAAAGTTTTACAAAACCTGTCTCATTCTATCCCAGACTTTCCTGTGAAAAACACAGTTTTGCAGCATTCATACTCTTAAGGAAGTGTCAATACATGGGATATTATTTTTTTTTCCATTGAGAACTGTGAAGGAGACTCATTTGTAATACCTGACAGTGAAAAAGTGGCTCTGGAATGCATGACATCATTTACCTGAAACATATTCCTGCCTCAGAGACAGGCTGATACTTTATATGACAGTTTTCCAAATAAATCTCATTCCATTCTGTCTTGTAATCATTGCATTTTTCAGTGCTGTCTATTAAGACTCGCTAAAAAAAAAATCAATTATTTTCAGCAGAAGCCATGCTATGTTCTGATTAGAAAGGAAACTGTAGAGGAATTAATGGTTTTCAGGTAAGAAAACAAAAAAATCCTGCTCATGCTCTAGCATTAACCAAATCTTTCTAAGATATAATTCAAATAATTAGTCAGTTGTTACTGGTTGCATTCAGAACAACCACTGTTGTATTGTTGATATTAAAATCAAATGTCTTTAGTAAGTGATTATGTTTCAGAGATTAAGGAGTAACAGCCGTTTCTTTTAGCAATGGGAAATAATTTGATAGTGATAAATGGAAGCACATTAAAAACTCTGGGTGAAATTGCCCCTCTTCACAGGGCAAACACTGTAATTCTGAATCATCGAGGAGTTGTGCTGAAGTCACTCAATTCCCATGATTTGTATTCTCCACATAAGTGCCAATAGATATGATTTTTATACCATTTTAGCATCTCTACGTCCCTAAATTGTGGCCATATCTGTAGTCAAACAGCAGCAAGAACAAAAGCATACTGCTGCAGAGGTACTGCAAGATGTATAATGAATATTGCTGAAAATCAGAAGGATTATTTTCAGTGACTTCAGCAAGTTTGTGGTGAGGTTCTTCTTTTTAAACCTTACACTAAGATACCATTTTCTTATTTTTTTGCATTCTTGCCAGTTTCTAGAAAAGCAAAAGTTCAAACAAAGAGGGAAACACTTTTAAAAATATATCTTGTAAAAGTATTTGTAACTGCTGCATGAAACTGCAAACATTTTTGCAGTTTCACGCAAGAGTTACAAACACTTTTACAGGATACCCAGTGAAGAAGTATTATTTAACCACGCAGACCAAATGGAAAAGATAAGCTGAGAAAGAATCCTATCAATTTAGAAATTTATTTGTACTCAAGAAAGAGTATTTGAACCTGAATCCTTCACGTCACAGCAGATGCCTCCTGGACCATGGAAATAATAATATTTGGTAATTGATATAATTTGATAATTAAGTGCAGAATTCCCCATTTCAGTGTGGATTCAGCTTTGACAGAAAGCCATCTTCCCTGCCCCCCAAAAAATAGAGAAAATCCAAGAGTTCAGGGTTTTGATGATCAGTACAGTTTGAAAATTTCTGAGGGATAGCAGTTTGAGATCCTACCACGGAATTCATAGAAACCAGCTCAAAAACTCATTCACACTATATTTCTCACAACCATCCTGAAGATACTTACTTCCTCAGCTTCATTTCCCATTTACAGGAGCAGGAGATCTACATGTGCATTTCTGAGCCAGCTGATGAGAGTACAAAACACTCTTTGCTTCAGCAGCCTTTCTTTAGCTTGAGTTTGGGGTTTTTGTTTTGTTGGTTGGCTGAGGCCTTGTGATCCATTTTGTATTATCCTGGAACAGAATAAATTAAGAATTACTCTGGCATACAGAATTAGTTGTGTAGTGGTTGATCTTTTGCCTTACACTTTGTAATACATACATGTCATAACTTTGCATAATGCAAAGGACACGTTGCACTATTCCAGCTCCGCCTTCCCTTTATAAACAGCCAAAGAAGGAGCCCTCATGTCACAAATACTGGGTTAAGGGGTTATGGCTCAGCCCCAGGTGCTTGTTGCTCCCCTCAGAAGGCAACTGCTGCAGGTCAGCAGAGCCTCTGTCTGCTCCAGTTCTGTCAAAGGGGCTGAGTTTAAAAAAAAAACACAACAAACTACAGATGGGATGAGAGGGAAGCAGATGCATAGTTAAGCTGTCAGATCCAAAGGGTGATAAATTCTGCCTTGCAAAGGCAGAGAGAACAAAGGAGATAGCAACAAACCACCCTAGTCAGTGATCTAGGAAGCAGCTCAGCTGCATCCAGAATAGGAAGTCTGAGCACATCCTCAGAGGAGTTCTTGGGTGTGTTTTGCCATTAGATTTCTAGTCCCATGGGACAAGGTCAAGTTTTGCAATGTAAAGAATTGCATGTTCACAAAGGAATGAAATATACCTATTCTGTATATTGTATCTGTGCTGTAAGTGCATCTGTTTGCATTTTAAAACTTGTATTGTTAATCATAAAAACTGGGATTATTTTCAGAATAATAAATTAATCAATAGGGTGAGCTGCATTTATAGTACTAAAGTTATTAGAGACATTACAATTTACAGCTCGTGAGATTTTGTCCCACTACATGAGAAACTTTTAGCAAATTATTGAACATCGCACCAAGAGAAAAGACAGAAGAGTTATTAAAAAAAAAAGAATAAATATTCCTCATCTACTTTTCTAGATACCAAGAAAGCCTTCCAAACCAAGATGATGAATGAAATTATCTCCTGTGTTTCATGTCAGCTTCCCCTTTAGTACTAATTACACTTCCATGCTTATCTGACACCTGTCTGCTTTTAAATCACTAATTAAAATATGAAATGTGGAAAGCTATTTTTAAGCACAGGATTCTATTGTTTCACCAGGTTGAGTTATTCCTTCCCTTTTCAAAGAGGCTCTACCATACATTTGAGATCTTGGGGTCCAAAATGGAACAGAGACCAAACAAACTTTCCCACCACTTTTTGGAACAAAGCTTTCTGCTCTGTTTGCACTCTGTCTTACAGTTAACCAAAATCACTCTCCTCTGGGAACTATCCTGATTTAATTAGTAATGCTGGAGCATGACCACAGCTACAGCCACGTTAATTTCATCTGCATTCCAAACACAGTGAAAACCCTGTTACTGGAAAGAAAGATTCTTTCTATTTCTTGTGCCGGCACAATTCTCTGTCTCTGCTTAGCTGCTTATTCTGGATGATCATTTTCTTGTCACAAAAATGCAAAATTCACCCATGGAGTACTCATCTTCTCCAGGACAGTCAAATCACACTGGCAGATACTTGCACAAATTAAGGTATTTGATATACAAAATAAGTCTAAATGGCCTTTCATTAGTATTTTTGCAAGTTCATGTGAACACATAAGCAGTAGACTATAACACACATTGAAAATGTTCTGCAAGTTTTACTAAGCAGTATCTTGAATCTACTTAAAGTACTGGATCTAGCTTCTGAAAGGATACAGTTGGAATTTAAATAAAAATGTTCTCATGTTCCATGCTGTTTGAGGATGCAAGGTCTCACTGAACATTAGAGAACATCATCTTTCACAAATGTTTTTAGGAGGTTTGTTGCATATTCCTGAATTTTACACCAGCAAATTTTTATGTAACCTTTTTTTCTTAACTAAATAATATTTATAAGTACCTCAACAATGACAAGGAGTGTAATGTTTAAAAAAAAAAGAAAAAAAGAAGAAAGAAAAAAGAAAAAAGAAAAAAGAAAAAAGAAAAAAGAAAAAAGAAAAAAGAAAAAAAGAAAAATCTCATTATTTCTACTTATAAAAAAACATCTCCTGCTTCATAGTTACATTTTAGGAGATAAATTCTGCAGTGATACATTCACAGTAACATCAATTTGAGTCTCAAAACCCTGCAGGAAGGCATTACATCACATGGGCTGCATGCTAGAACTCCAAAAGGTAAAATCAAATAGAATATAGCAGTTGCAAACCAGTTCCATTTGTTAGTGTGGAGAGCTGCCCAAAGCAATTCAAGGAGACACAAATGTGCAGTTTCCTCAGGGCTCTTGATATCACTTTTTCTTTCACTCTCTCTGTCCATTGCACTTGCCTCAAACTGCACACTCCGGCTTCAAAAGGAAAGCTCCTGTCATGTGAGAAGAAAAAAGGATTTCTTAATCCATTCCATCCTTCTCTTCATCCCACATTGTTTTACTTCAGATCATACTGAATTTACAGGTTTTATACATGTTTCCAATGTGCCGACGCAGACACTCAGACTGAGGACGAGCTTACATATGTGTGTATGTACCCATACAGATAACTGGATCTGATCCCCACTGTTCACCCAGCTGCCATTTGGTTTCACACAAATCACTCCAGGGATATGCAAACACAACAGAAGAGATCTACACACCATCTGAACCTCCTCTATACCCGCTTGACACCGACAATTTGCACAAAATCCAGCTGCGCAGAAATAATGTTGCATGTGTGCCTAACTTTGCAAATTTCATTTTAATAATACAGACAAACACAGGGGATTCAACTTTTTTAAGTCTTACTGTTTTCTACTTGTTGTCATGGATACTACATCTTCTCTTTCTCTTTTCTCTCTTTCATCATATTTGACTTTTCTCTGTTGGTGTCCATGGTGACATCCTGCTATCAAGTACACAATGCATGTCCCAACCTCCACATTTTTAAAATGGGCTCAGGTATTTTAAGAAGTTTTCCCTATATGAGACAGATACTATTGCATATCGATATCTCTTTACTAACAAGGAATTAAAAAAAAAATCAATTTCTGTGTACTTCTGAGATATTTTCAGTTTTATTCAGTTGAATAAACTCATGAGTTGCAACATCTTCTTTTCAGGACAGCCTCTGAGGACAGCTGCCATACATTCAATCCATCACACAGGCAAATGAGGATGCAGAGCAATCAGGCAAGTGTTTATGCATCAAAATGTAATTGGCTGAATTTCCAGAGATGCAGAGCTTCAGAAGTAGACAGCATAAGCAAACAGGCAGTGCAAGAAATCTCATAATTTGAGAACATTTCAAAAATACATGTTTCCTCCTGTAACTCACAGTTGCTTTCAAATGATTTACCAATATACACCTTGAGGAGGAAAAAAGAAATCCCTAAAACCCCAAAATAAGCACCAGATCCAAAGATAACAATACTAAAATGATGCACATTATTTAATTATTTCATTACTTTCACATTTAACAGTGTTTTCAGAGGATCCAGCAAATACAGTCTTTGGTGGGTCAGCCTACCAGTTAGAACTTGAACTGGCTTGAAGACGTTACTTGCACATAGCTCTGTGTAGGCAAACTTTGTAGTAATGAGTTGTGGTTTTAAAGATGCAGGGTCATGCTGGGCTTATGGCTTACTATAAGGACCAGGCAGATTTGGTATATAAAACAGAGAAAACAAACAAACAAATGAGCAAACAAACAAAACATTTGCTGATAAGATTCTGTAAACTGGGGGTGAATTCCCCCAATGAGTCACTGGCAAAACTTCCAGTAGCTTCAGTAAGGCTGGGCTCCCAAATGGCACTTTGAATTTCCACAGGCAGTGAAGTGTAACCTGGGCATGAAAACTTCAGCACCAGAGAAGCTCTGGAAAACAAAGAAGTGAATCACTGTGTTGCACTTTGCCAGGCAGCAGCTGTCAAACATTCCCATGAATATTTGGTGGTAGGAATCTTGGCATGCTGCTGTACTCAGCACAAATAAATAATTCTGATCTGTCTCAGTATGATAAAGTAACCTCCCCAAAAAGATGTTTACAGCTGCATGAAATCATATTTGTCAGGGCACAAGTGTAGGAATTTTTAAGTTTATGGCACTCACAATAAGTATTCCCTAGTGTCACAAATTGTAGAAATACAGTTATGGACAATGTAAATTAGATTTGCTGGTTTTTCCCTGAGATGCAATCCAGAAACAATTCCTCTGATCTTCTTCACTTGCTTTGCCATCTTCCCAGGAGAGAGCTATTCTAACTTGCTTGCTCAGTAAACTGATATCTGAAAACTGTCTGCTAATTACCCTGTGTTTCAATTCTCAACTGGTGATCTGGGAAATCAAGTCCTGGTCTCCTATGTACAGTAAGATCAATAAGCTACCACCTAGACTGCTGAGACATGATGTCAGTATTGGCTCTTCTATAGAGGATCCCCCCTCTGGTTTGCCTCTAAATTGTAATGATAATGTGCTCTTCAATTATTCAGACTGTTCAAATTTACCTAGTCAAAAAAAAAAATTAAAAAATAAAATAAACTATAAAAAAAAGTAAAAATGAACGTGGTGAACCTGATAGCTATAGATAACTGATCCCAGTAGACTTTCCAGATGTAAGAAAGGGCAGTTATTTCAAAGTGTGTTTTACAAGTGATGCATTTTCAGGTTTTAGAAAGACAACAAACATGAATGATGGCTATTTCCCCATTTAAAATCAATAGATTTTACCTCTGCAAAAATTAACTGTGGAGATAAAAGCAAAAAGCAATAAACAGATAATTTATTTGGAAAGACTGGGGTCTCTTTCTCGTATGGGATGGTTGTTACATGTCTATTGAATCCAATAGAGTTCAGCAAATTCACACAAGTAGCAACTCAGACACTCCCCCATTATGTGCATCTTCACTAACTGGTGTCTTACAAATGCTGAAGACATCAGAAGAGAAAAAACTTAATAACTTCGTGTTTGATTTTAGATTTTTATGGGCAATGAATAATAAGTTTTTATTTGTACTTACAAACCTGACAGTTTTGGGAGGACATTTTTGCAGCCCAGAGAAATACATAAACAAAGTGAATTTCCATCTTGAATTACCTGCTGAGTTTTGCAGAAGAAAAAAAAAAAAAAGAGAGAGAAAAGAACATTTGCAAAGCAATACAAAATAGCTCCCAAATGGCTGGAGTGGAATTAAAATTGCAATAGACCAGATTTAACCAGGTTAAAAATTAAATACTGGTAAGCAAAATTTGAAAAGCATTGTGAAATTATGGACCAAAAAGGCAGGTTAATCCATTTTCAGTTTCATAGTTTGTGATATTGTGTCGATTTTTAAGGCATTTTCTAACATTGCTCAATTCCATTATGATGCTTCATAATTATAATCCTTTATTTGTGGTCTCTGTATCTACTCTAATGCTAAAACCTTAAGCCTCTCTAACACTAAGGTCATTATCTGATCTCTCCAGTTTATCCTCTCTGAAACATTACCCTTATCCAGAGATCTCTTAAAGGGCCACGTGTTTAGGGCCATGATATCCCTGACTGAAAACAAATTCATCCCTTTGCTGATGGTCTTCTTGTGGTGGTAACGCCATGCATGCATTGCCTACTGTGGTAATGCTGTTGTGTACTTGAATCCCTGTTTGTTTAAATTTTGGGCACAAACAGAGCACCCAAAAAACCTAGAACAGCAAGTTGATTTAATCTGTTAAATAAAACTTCCCATAGACTATCAAATGATAGATTTCTGTGGTTTCCTGCATGTGACCTTGCACCTGGGGAGGAAAAAGACCAGGCCACAGCACAGGCTGGGGGTGACCTGCTGGGCAGCAGCTCTGCAGAGAAGGCCCTGGGGGTGCTGCTGGACAACAAGCTGTGCACGGGCCAGCAGTGCCCTGAGGACAAGAAGACCAAGGGGATCCTGGGCTGCACTAGGAACTGCACTGCCAGCAGCTCCAGGGAGGTGATCCTGCCCCTCTATTCAGCCCTGGTGATGCCAGTCTGGAGTGCTGTGTCCAGTTCTGGGATCCTCAGGGCAAGAGAGACATGGAGCTGCTGGATCTCATGTAGTGGAGAGCTACGAAGGTGACTGGGGAGCTTGAGCACCTCACTTATAAGAAAAGGCTGGAGGAACTGGGCCTGCTTAGCCTGAACAGAAGACTGAGAGGGGACCTTATCAAAATATATGTTTTTGAAGGGTAAAGTGTCAAGAAGATGGATGCAGGCTCTTCTTGGTGTGCTGAGCAACAGGACAAAAGGGAACAGGGACAAACTGATGCACAAGGAGGCTCCATCTGAATGATGTTAAGAACTTCACTACTGTGAGTGTGACTGTGGAACAGCTTGCCCAGAGAAGTTGTGGAATCTCCCTTATTGAAGATATTCAGAAACTGTATGGACAGTCCTAAGTTTTGTGCTATGGGTGACACTTTCTGGACAAGGTGACCCCACTGTGGTCCCTTTCCATATTCCCTTTACAGATGCTCCATTCTGTGATTTTATGATCATTGGAGGCCCAAGACCTGCCTGGTGAAGGTGTTTTCTTCTGTTTATGAGAGCTTGAAGAGACAGTCAGCTCTAAGTAACTTACACTCATCAGGACTCCAGAAGGATAAGATAAATTTGCCTGTTTACTTCTTTAATATTACAATTCCAGGCAATTCCACTGTGTTGTAAATCAAAAATCTGAGTAGGTGACCAGCTTGGCTGACAGAGAACTCCCCAAGATGCTCCAGAGAAAAAAGAAATGGTATGATTTTTGGATACAAGGTCAGGATTTGCAGACAGAACACAGAGCTGTGGTATATTTATGCAGAGAGAAGACACAAAAGGCTAAATTCGAGTTTAAACTGGCCAGTGATGTTTGAGATAACTAAAATAATTTTTTAAGTATGCAAACAGGAAGAGGTCTAAAGACATTGTTATATGTCTCCTCCAACTGCAATAGTCTATTGTATTTTACTTTTTTTTAAAGAATTACTGAAATGGAGATGTACCAAGACTTTAGGTACACTAACATACCATAAATACTACAATTAATTCTCAGTAACATTAAAATAAACAATTCAGGCATCTTTCTCTAGTAGTCTAGAGGATCCTAGAGAACAAATAATTCCTTAAACAACCCAGTCATGTCAATGATCTATTTTAAGACAGGATAAGTGCTACAGCTCGCAGCTTCCTGTTGTGGTCTATCCTCAATTGACATACAAGTAGCATCAGACAAAGAGGACACAAAAAAAAAAAAATGTGATGGGAATTTGCATCAATGGTCCTCTGTTTTGGTGATTTTTTTGCTTCTCATACAAACTATTTTCAGTGATTGAGACCTCAGGAGAAACAGGCATACCTGGGACAGAAGTAAAGGCATGGTAAAGGATAGCTCAACATCATGTCATAAGCAGGTCAGTAAAAATCTCTTGGCTGCTCTTTGTTTGCAATCTAATGTCCAGAAATCCCATCCCCTCCACTCACATACACACACCTCACAAATACTCAGAAAAGAAAGAAAATTCACTCTGCTCCAGTTCTTACTCATGAAGAATTTCACCACCAATGCTCTCTGGTCAGTAGAGCAGGCTCTGTGAAATGACCAGCAGAGAAGAAAGTGCCATGGCTGGGGCTCAGCTGATGGTTATGCTTCCCTGGCAGTAGACACAGGATGATTTCTGGGTCATGCCTTGGCATGCATCTTGTAACATCTCCAAGCACAAAATAAATTTTAGATCAGATATTTCCAATCAGCTTACTGAACAGCTCTTCGGTAAAAGCACCAGGTTCCAATGAAAACCACGTTTTAAAACATAAACTACTAACTTCCCATGGATTTATTTTTAATTCAGTATAAGATTTTACCAACAGAAATATACAGTTATAATACCTCAGGGGACCTGTTTTTCTTCTTCTCAGTGTTTTCCTTGTCTGCAGTGAGCTTCACTCCCATGAACGTATTCCTCAAGATCCACTGTAATCACCAAATCCGTACGAGGACTGACAGATAGGTACCACAGGAGATATAACCCAACTGCAGACCACAATAGACAAGAGAATGGAAACAAAATTGCTGAATTACAGTCCCAGAAAGCACCGAGGTAACTTTTCAAAGTGAAATATTTTGGGTTTAGATCTTTCACCGATATTTTTCTTGGGGGAAGAATATTTGCAGCAATATTTTAAAGATTTGTAAAGTAAAGAACTGAAGAAATGGCTTTAGCAGAGCAGTGAAAGGGAGGTTTCTTTTCCTGATGCCTTTTTTTGTTTTCAGTTGTACTTTCTGGCTGTATTTTCCCTGTCCATGAGAACAACCTCTGGGTTTTTTTTCCCCTACTTCTTTTTGGAAGACAATTAACCAAAGTTAAACTCTCTGTAAGCTCTGGTTAGGTGGTGATTGCTGATA
The DNA here is from genome assembly GCA_013400175.1 of Phainopepla nitens. Lineage (NCBI taxonomy): Eukaryota > Metazoa > Chordata > Aves > Passeriformes > Bombycillidae > Phainopepla > Phainopepla nitens. The sequence continues at coordinate 928,832 of VXBQ01014007.1, forward strand.
CAAACTTATTTTGAAACCCCTTGAGCATTACAATGGCTCTATTCTGCTTCCCAGAAGAGAGGCAGCTGCTCTTTAGTACAAGACTTGCTTAACTTTGGCTTGCAAGCTTAAATGAAGGAAGTTAGGGCACTAAAGTGAATTCAGGAAAATGTGGTGGAGCATACAGAAAAGGAAGAAAAATCCTAAGCATTAACATGGAATTATCATCAGTGGGCCTAAGGTAAATCTGTGAGTGTAAATCTGTGTACTGGCAGTGCAGGCTTGGAGATGGTTTGGAGCAGTCTGTCACTGTATCACCTAAAGCTTCAAAACTCTCTGTTGAAATCCTGCCCAGTGGAGCAGATACTTATATTCAAGCAGAACAGAAGTTAATTTGAAGATTTAATGTGCAACTTTTTAGATAGTAATAAAATCCTTTTCAAAGCATTAAATGTGCAGCAGATTTGTAATAAAGAAAACAGCTTTCAGACTTGCATCTCCAATTTCCTTGTATTTAAATCCCTGTTGATGATATCATAACTACCTCTACCTACTTAGACCTTGTTTTGGAGACTGTGTACTACTGACACAGCTCTTAAAACTTCCAAATGAAGCCAGAGGTTACTGCAATAGTCAATTATTCAAACTTCACTCTCCAATTGTGCTCATGGCCACAGGAGAATGCAACAGGATCTTAGAGGTTGCAATTTGCAGTCTTTATTTGGGCTAAACCTCCCTGATATTCCCACTTCCAACAATACTTATGTTATGTTGCACCTGAATTGATTTTCTTCTTTTTTTTTTTTAATTTCTGGAGGGTAAACCTCAGTATTAAAAATTATGAGATAGTGAAAAAAAAATATTTATAGGAAACTTGAAAGAGTGAATCCAAAGAACATGTAGAGACAATATAAGACTCATCACTGGTCAAGTTTTGAAGGGAAAATTTAATACTGAACTGTGACTATGGGAAATGGTAACCTTTTTATACTACTTAATAAGGAAAACAGCAGAAGCTGCAAATTTACTAAGGAATAGGAAGCAAAACTGAGCACTTTCCCACACTAACACCCTATCTTATCTTCCTGAAGAATAAAAGTACCCACTTCAGTAGAGATTTTTTCTTATTTAAATTTAAAATTTAGGTCTAAAAGTACATCTTGCAAAACACAGAAATCACTATTCCATCATGCAATTTGAGAGTTGATTAAACTTAAATTAAGCAATTTCTCCATTCTTAAATTTTATGAAACAGTTGCTCTGAATCCATTCAGTTCTTAGGCACAAGAAAATGTATATGTGATTTAGATTATCCTCATTCCCTGTTACTTGAGTAATTCAAGTACTCATCTTTCCAGATTTTGGTGACCAAAAATTATTTGGTTTGGTTAGCAATTTTCCTCACAAGTGTGTTCACCCTAATTGCTATACCTTGAATTTTTTTAGTAAAAGTTTGCTCAGTGGTTTAGGAATAAAGGCATTCATGCTCACCTCTGTCTAGAAAAGGACTTTCCTTGGGAAAGAAAAGTTGATATTCAGACTGTAGAACTCATCAGCAAAAAACCTCCAAAGTCCGTATTTAACTATGGATTCCCTTGTAAAATACAGTATTCAGAAACTGATCTTCTGGTTTTCCTGTGGCCACAGTTAGCTGAAATCTTGAAAAGAAAAGGTGCATACAGTGATTCCTTCTCCACAGAGATTACCTGACTGTTTCAGCTGTTGTTAGCCTGCTGGGCTATAAACCAGAGCTCCTCCTAGCTACCTTCTTCAACAGACAAAGACCTGTTTTTCCATTTAAAAGAAGGCTTATTTTTCTGAAGGCTTATTTATGGGTTGGGGACAGCAATTCTGCTGATATGTGTGTGTCTTTTTCTAAGCCTACCTCTCCTAAATCACCTGAAGCCTGACAAACACATCCTTCCTGAGACACTGTGGATAAGAACAGTTCAGCTAAAATCCCACAGTCCTTCTCATTAAGAAGGGGCACCTCCCCATTTCTTCATACCTAGTCCTCTGAACACTGCTCAATTCCATCAATCTGCTGTGGGCAGACACCTGAGCCAATACCAAGCTGAAGGTTATTTTACTGAATTCAACTCTCAGGAATTGATATGATTCCTGAAGTGTAATAAAAATGACAATCCAAATGTAAAATTTTGCTTAATATCAAAAGTGATTAGTGGAGTTTGGGAGACTTATTGGTAACCTCGGTTCATGCATTATCATCCATACCTGTCACACTGCTTATCCAAATGCCAAATATCTGCAAGAATTTTAGACAGTGTGTAATGCACCACAGTTTTCTAAAAACATCAGAGGTTTTTTTGGCTTTCCCATGGAAAAAAACAGTGCTGCATTTCCTATTTTCCTGTTTTTAACTGTTTTGTTTCCTTCCCTCCCCTCTACTTAGCCTTGATGCCCTGTCCTATTAAGGGCTTCTTCCAGCTGTAGACCAGCACAGACCATCTGTATAATGATGATTTTATACATGGATTACTTCCAGCATGGGATTGCTGCCCACGATGGTCCCTCCCAGAACTCTCTTCTTCCTTTTATGCTCCTGAACTTCATGGTTGTTTACATTGACCACACTCATGCTGTTGGTGACCACAGTGCAATAAAAATGTTCCACCAGCATTTATTAATCCATTGATAAATTATGTGAATTCACTCTACAAAACCCACATGCTTTTCAAGCTCAGCTTTTATGCTAATACATTACTGGTGCCTGCTCGTGTTTCTAATTCTCCTTTTTCCCCATGGGCAGCTGAGGCACTCAAGGAAATTCACTGCAATGCAAAACGAAAACACAAGAAATCTACCTACTAGAAATGCTTCATTTGTATTTATTCATTGATTTCCTTTGTTTGAGAGAACAATGAACCAGAAATGTAATAGAGCTCTTTAAAGCAAGTTTAAATTCCACTTTACCCAAACTATTGCTTACTGTGTTCCTTTACCAATCTCAGCTGCTGTTTGCCAGCAAAACAACTCACCATTACTGGGGACTTGTTCCAACTGGGATCTTGGATATACAAACCAAATATGAAAAATTATGCCATGAAGAACTTTCCTGTCAAAACAGATGCTGAAAGCAAAAAGGATCTGAGGGAGCCTGAATGTAAAGTACAACGCAACACTCAAATACTGGATCAGACTTGCAGCCAATCTGAGAATAAAACTAATTTTAACATTTTGAACTAAATGAAAATATTTTTGTGAAACATTAACCTTAAAAGAATCTTTATTTCATTGAATAATTACTAGGTAGTAGGTACCAACCACAGGAAAATAATCAAGTATTTCAAAGAATAGTAAAGGTTTCAGGTGTTCAAATAAATTACCAGTATAGATATATATTCAGTCAAATTGTTATGTGTAAAAAGTTAAAAAATGCTCAGGTGATTTCTTAATTTAAAGTAATAAAACATCCCTGGGACTCAGATGTTAAGTTTACTGAATAATTTCAAGTTTTTGACTGAAAGGATATTTGAAGAAACTCAGTTTTAATTGACCTTAGTTTAACTTTTCAATGTATTCCTTGACAAAAAAGCCAGAGCAGAGTTCTGTTGAAAAATAAACTTATGTCTGTATTATAGGTTTAATATTTTAACTCTTATACAATTTCTATAATTTTCTATGTTAAAACAATTCTTTTCAAGCTCTATATTGAATTTCAAGGATTTTAATACTGAAAGTTTTACTTATTCCAAATTTTCTTTTCCCCAGATAGGATTATTTGTTTTGAATTCAACTTGAATTTTATGAATTATTTAGCCATGGACCCTGAATTTTTCAACAAACAATAAAAAAACCAACCAAACCTAGATCATTTTATGTTAAGCATTCTCATCAGACCCAAAAATTTAATTACAGAAAATCAGCTCAAGAAACTGGTGACTTGCAGTAGAAGAAATGCACTCCATAACCAGGACTAGATTAGCAAACCTGTCTCCTAGTACACATTTCGCATCTATTTTCAATCAAATAATTTGTTATAGTTTGTTCTAAAGGATACACATTTCCCAAATTCTGAACTTTATGAATTATGTTTAATAAAAATTTAATACATTCACTGTTTCTTCCCTTTCAGATCCACTGCATGGAGATTTTTTGCCCATAGAAAGAAAAAAAGGCAATTTGAAAAATTTGTACCAGTTACAAAAATGACTGTGTCTTCTTATGCTCTTTCACTGATTTTCTATGTTTTCTGTGGGCTTCTTTTGTTTCCATTAGTACTAGATAAAGTCCATTTAAAAGATTTAGAGATTTAGTTATCTCTTCTGTCATTTCTACCGTTGAGGTACTTGCAGTCATCTACTCTAACCAAGTTTTTTTCTTTTTTTCTTTCTTCTTTATTACTTTCTTTCTTTTTCTTTTTGCTTTTCTTTTTTTTTTTCTTTTTAATTCATTTTTCCATAATTTAGTAATTAAGCAGGTGCACAAGTTCATGTGAATTATCTTCTGGGTTTCTCTTTTTCCCCTGAATCACAAGAGGTTCTGGCTGTATTAGTTGCCCTACACAGAAAAGAGATCTACTGTTCCCCACCAAAAGGAAGTGCACAGTGAATGAGCTCAGAAGCCTCTTACTCCGCCAGTGGAGAAAGTAACACAAAATAACACAAAATGCAGCCTCATTGCTTTGTAAAGTCTGGCTAAGTTCTCTCAAGAATTCCTCTGCCAGAAGATGAAGCCAAGCTTGCACTGCTGTAAAAGGATTTGGGAGCCCTTCGTTTGAAACTGTCTTCAAACCAGCCAATTACCATTCTTGCCAGATTAACTTAAATAAATTAATAATCGTTGTTCCCCCCACTTCTTCTGCATATAATTTCATTTTAACATTGCTTGTTCTTCCAGTTTTATAACAATGACTTTCTGGACAATGTAAGTAAATTCTGAGCTTTCCTGATTGCAAAAATACATTTGCAGTAGGGGTGTAGAACCGTGTATCTACATATTCACATGTAAAATTTGAGATAAGAAATTGATTTCAAACCATCTCTATACCATAACAGTTCTACTACAATGCCTGCAATTAGGAGGTCTGAGGTTGCAGCAATTTCAAGTTAATAGTGCTGGTTTTCCTTTATATTCCACAGATTTGCAAGGACTTTGAAGCTGTGTAGTGTTTATAAGCCCTCCTTTCAATGTCTTCTTTGCATTTGGAATTTAATTGACACAAATTTAAAAATTTTTTACAGTAATAGTCACGACTATTTCTCAAGACTGTTTTCAATTTCATAGAGATGTATTGAACTGTGTTTTTGAAATATACAATGGATAAAATGTCAGTAATCTAATCAACATTCTGGAAAGAAGTAACAAAAAATATCGAACTCCCATTGGAAGTCTTAGAATTGCACAATACACAATAGATGCAGGCTGCAATTAAAACTCAAACAACTGCAATGAAGCTCAACAGCCCAGGACCATAACAAAATCTTTCTATTTTTTAATTCATTGGAAGAAAATGTCTGAGTATTATGAAAGCTAAATCACATTTTACCTTTTTTTTGGTAATGTATTTTTATATTTTATATTATTTTTATTTATTATCTCTATATAATTTTCTCCTTTTTAAGGTGCAGCAAAACATTTCTCACACCCTACCAAAGTTCAAACTCTGAATGTGATTGTCAAATGTACTTCTAGCTGAACTAAAAAGGAAAAAAAATATTGTTTTCAGTGAAATCAGCACATATACTCCTCAACCATTGGAGCTGTAATTACACTTTTGTTCCCCACCATCTCTGTAAGACAAGATGATTTACTGCTGGTCCGTGCCTCAAGCGTCTGATCAGAAATTAATTTTTTCCTTATCAGCTTCTCCAGACAACAATTTTTTTTCCTGAGGAAATATCAGTCCTTTAAATTAAAACTTATTGTTTATAAACAAACATAATAAATACTTTCCTGATTGTTCTTACAGAGCTCAGATGTTATTGGCTGCATTCACAGAATTAAAACCCATCTGAAATAGGTGCTTAAGTGCTGCTAAGACATATCCTGAAAGGTTTTATCTGTGTTTACTTTACCTAAATTTATTTCCTCTAAAAAATAACCTGTTAATACCACAGCAAATTATTGCAGGTGGTGATTTAATGGAAGTTGTATAAAGAAAAAGGAAATATTCCTGGTTTATACAGGAAAAAAATGGAAATTTTTAGACAGTTATTTGCTTCTCCTTTTACTTATTAATAGTAAATATTTGTTAGTAACACATATAGGAATATATTTTTCTTTGCATTTCTTTGCATGCAAAACAATAAAGAAATATGTTGCAATTTTAGATTTTATGCTGCTGGGCTGAAAGGAGGAAAGATCATTTTTTCTACCCCTAATAGATTATAAAGGTGAATGGGAGAAGAGTCTAAAAGGTGGATGTGCATGTTGTTGTTGATCTGCACTTTTCCCATCCATTATACTCTGCCATTTGTACAATTCTGACCAATATTTTCTGAAAACATTTTTATTATAGTTGAATAGACACTTTCTTAACAAGTTCATTACAAAATACTTTACTGAAATATTAGAAATAATATTTTCAATTAATGTGCATTTCTGATTCCAGTAGAAGCTAATGGACAAAAATTATGAGAACTGAGGACAAACATTTTTAAGGAAGGGGAGATACAGCACACAGAGTACTTTCTAAATGAATACAGAGAAGTTTGAGGCATTTTAGGATGTATGTCTTGCAACACTCCATTCCACTGGCCCCCAAAATGTATTTTACATAGTAGATATAAACCTGTACAAAAATCCCGTGCTTCAAGCTGGTACAATGGTTTCTTTTAATAGCATCAAGATTATGACTTTTATGACTTAAAAACAAAAACCAAGTTGTAAAACCAGGTAAAATGATTAAAATGTGATACAGCTCTGACAAGATGTTAAATCTTTCAGCACCATCACAGCAGTTGTCACAGGCCAATAGAGGTGACTAAGTCTCACATGAGGCGCCATAATTATTTGCTATGACTTAGTAAAAGTGACTTAAAAGATTTTCAGAATTAGATGTGATCATTTGCTAGTCTAAATTACTTTGAAAATATCTAGGAGTTCTGACTAAAAATATCTCTTGCAAAGCAAGTCTATTGTACATGGGAATAAAGTCCCAACATATTGTGTCAACCACAACAGATTTCCTTTTATGAAGGCATGCACTGCTTTTCTTCCAATCTCCTTGTCTCTCAGTTTTCATTAGCAGGTTGGCAACAGAAAGTCAAGCGCAGACAGATAAATAGGTTCATTTCCATAAAAACTGAAGGGAACATTAAATTGATCTCTTTTTCCTCTTTTCATTCAAGAGAAAGGGCTTGTCATACTAAAACCTGGAAGTTTCAGAAAGGACAAGTCAACGTAGTATAGCTATGAATCCATGGAGATGTAACATTTCTCTGAGTATGAGAGACTTTTTTTTTTGTTTGAAAGATCACTTAAATATAGCAAGAGAGTCCTATTAAATTTGGTACCTGTGGGACTGGAAAAGGCTACAAAATCTCGGTGAAGTTTAGCAGAGTTTAAACAAGGACATGCAGTGAGGTATATGGGTTTTTAGTACTTTTAGCTAAGCCTGAAAGATTGAGTGCACATAAAAACCCAGAGAACAGAAAAAAAGGAGATTTCCCAATTGTGTGATCTTACAGTGCCCAAGTGGCATAAAGTGCCAGTAATATGGAAAACAGGAGCCATGCAAAGAAAATAGGAGGAAGGCACTATGCTGCTGACCACAGTGCCAAGTTTTATTCCACATTTATGCACTAATTTAGCACTACAGGCTCTGCCTGTTCATTAAGGGCAAAACCAAGACAGTCCACTGTACAAACATAAGGAAATGGAAATCTCTTTCATTCACTATAGAGTGAATTTGCATAATGACGAAATTCAAAACTTGATCAAGAATTATAGCAATTTAAAAGGACCTCAACTTATAGCTAGTCAGTCTCCACAGATATACCATTTATTGCACAAGGAGCAGCATTCTCAAAAGAATTAATATTTTTTGCCATGTGCAAAATGGAAATAGTGAAGACAATCATTATGCTGCAGCATAACACTGCCGAAAGAGAATAATTCCAGCTTTGAAAAAATCTACTGCTGAAATATTAGTTATATCAATTGTCATTTCCACCCTTCCTGGAATAAATAGAGTGGGAAAAAGAAATATCAAGGTGTGTTCATTTCAACTAACAACGAATTCACATACATGTGAAGTGAAGGAATAGAATGGCTTGAGATCCCTTGTTCCAAAGACAAGTTGTCATAGACTGCTCACTGTGGTAATGTTGCACTAGAAATAACAGCTGTGAATCCACGTTTAATTTATTAAAAATCTAATTCGTAATGTGTAAAACCAAACAAAACTAGGAACCAATGAAATGTGTCTACATTCCCTGCTCATATTTCCCTTTCAGATCTCAAATATGAAGCATTTTTTTCAGTCAAGTTTCTGCTGTGCCCATTTCATAGTATAGCAATAGATACAAAAGCTATTATATTCTAGAAATTCTGTATTTCTGGTTCCAGCTCTAATTTGAGGGCCATCTTTGAATTAAATGTACTGTCATTTTACATGTATCAATCTGATATCTTAATAATGTTTTGCTTTAGATAGGGAAGAGCCACACAGAGAATGTCAGCACCCCCCAATGCAGAAGAGCCAAAAGACCCGCTTCAAAATTTTCTGAGGACAAATTCAAGAGCTAGGGCTGAATTTCCCAAAAACTGTTATTCCATTAAAAAGCTGAATCACAGTTTTGATTCAATCTTTTTTTTTCCCCAAAGAAGATGTACCTTCCCCAATCAGTATTTTTTCAGAAACAAAAGTTTTCATTGTATTCATCCGAACATTGTTTTGCTGAAGTTACTCAATACAGAATTCAGTGCGTATGTGTAACAAATTAACTTTTCCCAGTGTTCACTAATTTTTAAAACAGAAACCACCTGTCATGAGAATTCCCCCTATGCCTGGCTTATACTTAAGATTCTCTCCCAAACCTTCCTCAAGGACATTTAGATTATGATTATTCTGACTAATTCTGCAACTATAACCATTCCCATCCATTCCCTCAGGACATTAAGGATCTAGCTATACCTATATATCGCACTCATTCTCCAAAAATTCTTTAAATAGCCAGAAACAGAAGCCTCAAATCCTAATTTAGCTCTTTCTTCCAGGGTCAGTGAGCCAGTGCTTGGGAGTAGTGACCCAGCTCCACACAGAGATTTTTGATTGACCAAAATCACCAAGATACACACATGGAATCATTAATAACAGGAAAACTACACCAAAAATTGCGGCTGCTCCACCCTACTGTCAAGGTAATGGGCTTTGAAATGACACATTTCTCCTACTCCATATGGAGAAACATCCAACTCCAGGACAAGCACAGCCCCTGAGAGAACTTGCATGTAAATAGTAGGATTTTACACTGAAATGAAGAGACATCCTGCAATAAAAAGAAGACAGAAGAGGCAAAAAGGAGAGAATTGTTAACACTTCATTGTCATTTGCCATCTGGCTGAATCCAACAAAGAAGATTTTAACACAAACCTAAATGCCTAAATTTAGTCAATAAAAGACTAAACTGAAGACCTCTTCAGCACTGCAACCAGCTCTCACAGTTGCTCATGACAGAAGACACAAACTTCATTTTATTGTGCCAGAGAATGCAGTAAAAATTGATCATTCCAAAAGCTTGGTAATGGACTGCATAAAAACATTTCCTTTATTTGAAAAAGAAAAAAAAAAAAGTAAAATGATTTTATAAAGATAAAAAGGAAATAAGAGGAAAGATTGTGTGTTTGTACATGTCCTTTTTAGCGTTTTTTTTTTTTTTTTTTTTCAGTTTAAACTTGTGGAAATATTTTCCAATATATTATGCTGGCAAAAATGACCCAGAGGGAAAGCAGCACAGAGAGAAATAATCAGATTTTTTTTCTCAAATATATTGCTACAATATCCTTGGGAAACAAATAAAAACTCTTACAAAGAAATAAAATTTCTGAGTCATTTGTATCTGTCCTGTTGCAAGAAACCATGTCACATATTATTCATGAACTTGAAAAGATCCATCTTCAGCTATTTTGAATGTTTTGCTGTCTCTATTTCTCTTTTCAACACTTAACAGCTTTGCTCTGGAAGTAACACTTTCACTTTTAAATTTTGACACATTACAGTGTAGTTTTTTTAAATGTGAAAAGTACAGTTTATCTAAATTTCCTTGTCACTTTAAGCAGAAAGATACCAAGAATTCAGCCAAAGGTGTTGGAAGCTGGGGGCTGGAGGCAGCATTTTTTTGAAGTTTGGGATGTTGTCATGAGAAAAAAATAGAATTTTTTCAGTGTCCATGTTCTAAAAGAGCATTTTTTTTATCTCCCATTAAAAAAGAACGAAAAAGAAGAGTTGTATTTAGGACTGTCCTAGTAATGAATTATTCTCTCTAATCTGCAGAAATACAGACAGCTTACCAGAAACGAGATGTCAGGAATTGTATTTCTAATACATTGAAGCAAGATAACCTACTACATAAAACAACACTGCTGTTGAAGTAGCACTGTTAGAGATGGGAAATGGGTATTTCCCATTATCAGGAAAAAAGGCAAGAAAGAATAAGAGATGTTATGCCTGCTAACAGAGGCATCAGCAATGATTTCAGTATACTAGTGCATGCTCTGGGAGTTAAAATTTAAAAATACATACTTCAAGTCAAACTCTGCCACTCTTAAGCCAAAATGGGAAAAGGCTCATTTTAAATTGATCTTCCTGCCAAGCAAGCATGTAAATACATACTTGAAAGTAAATGTACTACATGGAGAGAAACACATGGAAGTGCACTATACACTATGCACCAAATAATTAACAGGTAATTGCAAACTCATATTACCACGCACAACAAATTATAACAAAACTTAAGTCCTATACCTCAACATGTGGCAAGGTGAAAGATTAATGAACTGCACAACCATCGATATATCCTATAACCAGGAGTGTTTTCCTTCATAAAAGTAGAACAGAATTACAGGTCTTATTGAAAAAAACTGGATATTTCCAAGGAGCAACCTACAAATGCATAATCAATTGCTAATTGACTTCAATAGTACGTGGAATGAGGTATTAAGAGGAAAATTTGAGAAACATCACAAAGGGACAAAATTCTTCCTTCCTTTTTCACAAGAAAGTCACAGGCTGAGGAAAAACTAAGTTAGTAATGGCTTTGAAGCAAACCCATCTAGAGTTTAAAGAGAGCTTCCCCAAAAAGAACCTTAGGCTTAATATTAAAAACCCCATGCACTAACTAAATAATCATTAAAAAAAAAGTTTTTCCTCTCTAAAAGGAGACAAGGTATTGCGATACTGCTCAAGACATGGCTTAGTCTGTCTAGTCTCAAATAACTACAGCAGGCACAGCAAAGTCATAAACGATCTTTGGGACAGCAAAAAGAATCAAGTGGAAACACAACATGTGTTAAGGACAAAAAGCCCAGCCTCAGAAACACCTTGAGGGGGAAGGCAGGCTGTGCCCATGAACTTCTGACAAAGTACGAAAGAAAGTCTTGGTTTGAACCAGCCTGCAAGTAGAAACAACTGGGTGAATGCATGAAAAATAGAAAATTTTAGCTCATACTTTCTTTTCTTTGTAGCTGAGCAGAAAAACACAGAAGAAGGGAGAATGATTAAGGCATTTTTAAACAGGAATTAGAGCAAAAATTGTGGTACAAAGAAAGGTTGTGTGTGTTACATACAGCTGTTTAAAGAATGAATCAAACAGAAAATGTTGCTGAAATTCAGCCTTTCATTTTCTTCTGGGAGCAGATCACTGAAGACAGAAAAGCTGCAGAATGCTTTATGTTTGCTTCAGCAAAAAGAAAAAGGAACAACTAACCACAGCCTACTGAACACAGTATCAGAAGACTGTTAGAAAACATCCAAGTTCCTTTGACATTATTTTGATTCCCTTAACTTATGGAGCATTTGTTATTTATGCAAATATTTCTGACAGCCACCAGAAGTTTAAAAACCAGTAATTTCACATTAATGTATTACCACTAGGGGTAATTTGAGCATGTCATAAGACTACCTTCTAGTATATATTTGAATTTTAGAAATGGTGCCATAATAAATATTTTATTGTTCTTTTTTGCTTAGCAGTAGAAGAAAATAAAAAGAAACCTGACTGTAGTTGAAAAAGTTTTCAAATATATTCTGCCTTACATTTTTATTTTTTATCAACTATAGTCTTAATACATTTTACTTGGGGTTAATTTCATTTGCACAAAGTTTTGGCCCATAATTTATGTTCATCAGAATGAAGATTCCATAAATTTGTTTTAACAAAAGCAACACTGAGGACAAACATGTTTGGTCTATCATAAATAGGTGCGTCTCAAAAATATAAATTTCATCTCTGATCATTGAATTTTTTGGAAAGCCTGAGTGCCTGAAAATCTGAAAGTTTTCTTGTGTTATGTACAAAAATCCCTGAGAATGTAAACATTTTTCTAATGCAAATGTATTTTAATGTCATTGTGCACTTATAAGTGAAGCAATTATTCAAATCCTTAAGTTCTCCTCCATGACAGATGGAAATGCAAGTTTGCATGCAATAGCTGGCTTCTCAGGGGGAAGAAAAGCTATTTTTTTTCCACATTAAAACAATGGCAACTACACATTTTTTCAACAAATTGAGTTGAAATTGCGAGCTTTTTTATTCAAATGATAAAAAATCAAAAACCCTAGAGAACAGTCAGATATCCTAAAATCTATACTCAAAACCATTGATGGTGAGCTCCATCTAGACACTCTCCTAAGAGCAGCAGTGAGCTGATTTAATATTATATCCACTCAGATCTGCAGAGAAGTTCAGAGACAGCAAATCTGAAAGACATCAGTCCAGAAGTCATGAAAAATCAGTACAAAATTAACAGCCTCATATTGGCAGCAACAACCCTACGTTGCTGGGTTGACAACAACATTTCGTCAGATCAAAGTATTTTGTGGATATATTTTTTAACCACCAAGTCTTTCCACTGACAGGTAATGTTTGAAAATTCCTCTTTTCAATTACTGCAAATATATGCCACAGTATATTTTAAAAGTAGCCAGATCCCAGTTCACATTGATATTCCAAAAATATGTTCCATCTGCTGAATTCTGTTGTTTGACCTCATGCTTGGAAAATTGTGCTAATAAAATTTTCCCTGTAAACAGATACCAACAACTGCCAGGGAATCTAGCAAACAATAAATGAATAGGGTTGAATACCCGACGTTATTTCAGGTTTAGCCAGAGTCATAGAGGTCATAGCACCTGTACTTCTATAACACAGCAATTATTTTATACTCCATTTAGGGATGAGTCAGGGTTTTCATTCTTAGCCTTCCAAAACCTGTATTTTGAAGCAATTAGCCCCACAAAGCAACTAATGAAGTCTACAGATTACATATCAGTAACTGTATCTACCTGGAAGTGAGAGGAGAGACTTTTTATGAGCTTCCCAATGACAGCACAGCTCTGCATAATGCCAGCAGAAAACTCTGCTTTCAAGGCAGTAATGATCCTGTCAGTAAGACAGGAAAGAGATTTAAATGCTGCTATAGCTAGAGGATGTAAAAGAGGACTGAAAAAAAAAAAGAGACCTTAAACATGAGAGTTTTGGTCCTTATTTGAGGATGAAAATGTGAAAGTTTTATGCAAAGTATATTTATATAAAGGGTGATACTGCTAGTCTGTAGTGGTAAGCAATAGCTGATGTTTCTTTAAGAGGTTTAGGACTAAAAAAGCTTGAAGTAAGATTAAAACTAAAGCTGTCTAAGTGTTTCATGTAGTGTGCTTAAGAAAAAACAGGGAAAGAAGATGGTTTAGTTTTTACTGAAATTTAACAAACACATTAAATGACTGCTAGGTGCAATCTGCTGATCCAGAACCAGAGGCAGAGGGCATTGGAGTTTCCTGTCAAGTTAATGGGCTGCAGATAAGACCCATGGGAGGTCTGGCCAGCAATGTTGACATTTTACGCCTATTGAATTCCAGAAGTATCTACTGCATTTTTTGTTCTTTGAACCTGTTTTCCATGCTTAGCTTCCTCTTTGCCTCTATAATAAAATACATTTAGAACATCTTCATGCTAAATCTTTTACTGAGAACCATGCACCTTCCCTATATCCTGCCTAAACATCAGATTTACAGAAATAACAGCCACTTCTCAACCAGAGTCACATATCCCATGAGAAATTCTTTACTGAAATTTTGTTGAGACCACTGGGCTCTAAAATTTCAAGACAAAAAAATGTGTTTGCTTGCAGCAAAGTGGACTTCTTCCAAAAGATTAAACTTTGTCTATTTGAGTGCTTCCAGGAACTTTGCAAATAGCTGGCCTTTCAGTTTGTCAGCAAAGCTGGAATATTGGATCCACCCAGATATTGGACCGTGGAGTCTATCTAGCCTTCAGCTCAAAGACTCTACCATGAAAGGTACGCTAAATGAAATTTTCTTCAGGTGGATAGTCAAGATTTCTGAGGATTCCTGTGTTTTAGAATGAAGAAGGAAAAGAAAATGTCAGTTTGCAGAATACCTTTTAACAGGGATCCCATTTTTTTCTGCTTGAACACCTTACTAGACCTGCCTTTCCTGGGAATTGCAAAATAATTTCCTGGTGAATTTCTGGAATGCCTTCCAAGACTTTTTTCCATGGTATAGATCCCTTCTAAGCACACAAGATATCTCAAGGGATACTAATCCCAACCAGGCTGTGGGTGTCTTTGTCATTCAATGAGTGTGGGCAGTGGGCAGAGATTTTTCATCTTATGGATGCTGATGATTGGCTGACATTTGGGAAGTGCCTGTGGGTAGGACAAATTTAGTATTAAACATCTGTGGCGTGGCTTAAGAGAGGTTTAAATGAGTCAGTACACTTTGATCTGTAAAAATCTGGACCTTTGCCTTTCTCAATGAATAAGTTGCCACCATTTTGATCTAAGAATTGTTTAAATTGTTTTTTGTCACAAATGAAGAAATGTATACATAGTGATAATATGGAAATGTGCCATTTTTCTATAGAGAGAGAGCTATAATTATATTTGCTAGACTAGTAGGTAGAAAGGCACAGTAAAACTTTCCTCATCCTTGCAATAAGTAGCTGCTTGTTGGGCTTGGGGTGAAGGTTTGGGTTTTCTTCCCTTTTGGAGGGCCATGTTTGGTTTCCTTTCTTTTATTTTCAGCAAGTGTTGCAGTCACTCTAACAAAAAAAACCAACCAACCAAACAAACAAAACAAAACAAAACAAAACAAAAAAGCAGAAATGCAAAACAAACAAACAATTACATCTACCAATAACTTGCAAAATGCAATGTAAAATCCAGAAGCTGTAGAAGATGACACCTCTCCCTACATGACCAAGAATGATTTTTAGTGCTGCCTCTCCTGTCACCATGTCACTTTTTCATTATAATTATCCCTTCCTTCAAAATCTTTCCTGCTGTATCATTCTGCTTAAATTCTCTCTGTGTGCTTGCACGCTACCAAAATGCTGACTACCAAAGCTGACTCCTGTTATAAATCACTGCAACTTAAGGCATTATCTCTATCAATATCGAAAAGATCGAAAGTGCTAAAAAACTTGAATTTCCACAAACTTATATAAGTTTTGACAAAGATTTCAACAAAAATTCCAATTTCTGGCTGAAATCAAGGTGGAAAATTACAGTTTCCATATCATCTGTGGGAGTTCCTGCTCATCTAGTAATCTTGCAGGGTCTGCTGCTGATTTTTTTCACACTTTTCAAATTTCTATCTTGATGTAGAATACAAAAAGTTACCAAATCTTCATATCATTGATGTCAAATACAGAGAACGGAGGGCACTGCCTGCCTTAACTTAGTATGTTTCTGGAAACTTAAAGCTTTGTCAAACTTAAATACCAATATGTGAATTTATGCTCATGTTGCATTACTCCTAAGTAATAGAGGAAGAATTTTACTAAATAGCATTGGAAAGATGTAAAAACATTCATATATTATTTATTCAACTGTTTATGAGGAAAGCCTAATGGTAGAATAATTTTGAATAAATATTTTACTCATTGATTCAGCTAATTTATAAATAACCATCTTGACTTGTTAATATTTTATTCAACACCGAAATGCCAAAATTCACTGGATACATTTTATGCAACATAATTCATATATATGTAATTGCATATCATTAATCCAGGATTCAAAATAATATTTTTTGCTGCTGATATTAAATTAGTTCTGAATTAATATATCATGGTATTCTTTGGTTTTATTTTTAGCCTAATTGTCTATGTTGGATAGGGGCCTTCACCTTTTTACTCACTTCTTACAAAAAGTCTTCTTATACAACTTTAAAATCATGATTCCATAGTCAAAAATAATAGCAACTTTGTCCAGACCATTCCCCGAACTCAGAGAACAGCAACTGGAAATGCAAAATTTGCAAACTCTTAGCTAATAGTAAAAATGTATGCAATTGCATAAATTATGAGCAGTGAAGAGTAAAAATTAAATAAAAATTAAAAATATCGAGGAAAAAGGTCTGCCACTTGGTGTGGGGCCAGTCAGGGATTTAAGTATAGGAAAAACATTGCAATGATACAAACTTCCACCAAAATGAGAATAATAAAACTGACAAAAATAACACAGGAAGAACAAATGCTAAGGAAATGCTTTCCACATTTGGATGTAGGTCTGATACACCCTCATTCCAAAAGCTCAGAAAATATTTTCAATTGAAGATGGCTATAAAGCTTAAGATATGGATAAACATTAACTAACCAAATAGAGAATAACTCCAACAGCTGGAGCTATCTGATGTTACAAAGATTGTGAAATAAATATTGAGAAACTGCTGAAACCTAAACCACTTAATGAGTGTTTAATATTGGGGCAACTTTCACAACAAAGAAATAAGATGATGCAATTAATCAGTAGAGGCTGAGACATTTAAAAAAATATAGTTTCAGCAAAATAATTCTGATTTCAGCCTTCCATGTTTGGGGAGATATTTTTCTAAAGCCTATATATATATAAGTATTCATATGTGAGCTTCTACATTTGATGTAGTAATACCCAATATTTACTAATGTAAAAATATAGAAAGATGCAACATCAATAGAAGACAAACTAAAAAAACAACCAAATAACTAATTCTCTAGTGTGGTTGAGTAGAGTGACAGGACACCTTCCACACAGGTTTCAAAGGGACTGAGGCAAGGTTTCTCACTATTTAACATTTTCATGGATATCCTGGGCAATCAAACATTGCCTATACCAAAGATAAATTGCATTCACTTCACTTAGTATATAACTATTTTTAAGATCTGGAATGTGTTCATTGATATGGTCAAATATTATAAGGAGTTTTCAAAATTATGGGAGATTATTAAAACAAGTAGAGATTGTAAAAAATGGTTCTTCTGTTCATTTTGACAAGATGCCTTGGCAAGAAAGTATCACAGCCATTAACACTGTACTATTGACACTTGCGCAACAAATGTGTCAAGCATTAATCTTCATCTTTTATTTTGAGACAGACATATTTTAACTACAGATATACCTTGCCTTAAAAGATACCCTTGACCCTTTAATCTATAGCCATAATATTGTATTCAAGCTTAAAATGTGAATTAAAAAAAAAAAAAAAAACAAAAAAACAAATTCCCCTGTTCTGGGGAATTAAAACCTAGTTTAAATCAGACATAGAGGAAACAAAACCTGGGCTTTACTGATCTCCCAGCAGTATCATCTCCTTTGCTGAAGCAGTTCTGCAGAAATTTTAACTTAGATGTTGGCACAGAAAAAAGTTCTAAAATACTGCCAGCTATTTGAAAATTAAATTGTCCTTCTACATTCATGCATATCTTAATAGAATTATTCATTTCGTATTCACATTAGACTTCCTCCTAATGCATAAGCATTAAAGCCTCAGCTGCAGTTTCAGCTCTGCTGTACACAGCTAGGTGCTGGATATAGATCTTAAAGAAGTTTTCTTGCCTCGAGAGATGGGGAGGTCAAGACCTTTACCCTGCAAAGGCTCGTTCAGAAATTGGTTTCATTAGCTGAGAAAAGCGTGACAACAACATACAAGCCTGCCTAACTCATCCATCCCAAATTTTAGTTAAGGAAGTGGTCCCAATGATCTCAGTGGAGCTGCTCACAGATTATTATAAATTTAAATGCCAGCATATGTATTCCAAAGATTAAGGTCACAGGCATTTTGTTTCTTCCCTTTTCCACTGCACACAATTCATGCTTTTCTAATGGTGTGTTGTCGGACAAGAAGTGCTGCAAGATGAATTATTGTCCAAAGTGTTCATCTGGTGCCCCAGGTGTGTGGTGTAGTGTGAAATGGTGGCTTGGGGTAATTTTACAGTCCACCTCTTACTAGCTTGTTTCTAGCCTGAAAAATGAATTTGCATTGCTTTACTTGGATATTGCCACTATCCTTCCTCTGCCTGACTCTCTGACACATTTTTTATACATTAATGACCCAAATGGAAGGAAGGACACATGCAAAGAAACTTCTCTCTAGATGATAATTTTAAAAGTTTACTGTTATAGATAGCATGACACCATTTTGAATAATGTTTTGCTGAGTACTAAGCCAAGATCTCAGACTCTCAAGGTCTGAGAGTTTTCATAAAATCTGGTATTCCTGGATTTATTTCCCATGATATTTGTCATATATAATTATATTACTGTGCTTCCATTTTCTTTGTACTGTATTACTTTTTAACCAAAACATTTGGGGAATAAGGTATTGTTAGATTACAAAAATTTTTAAAAGTTTTATAAAAACATCTATTTATTATCCTCATTAAAGGTAAACTCTGGAAGTTAATGTTTGATTTTTACCTTAATCTCAAATTATCACCAGGTGTCTCACATAAGGAGATTGACAAGGTAGTTTTTTTTATCTAATTGGTAGCATTTGCATTTACTATAGAATTTTCTAATGGACGAGAAGTGTATGGGAAAAGTGCAAAAAAGGCTAAGATGCAACACAAAATATTTAATGTTTTGAAAGGCTTCTGCTTATGGAGTGCTACTTCATACCTGAATTTTTCACCTGCATTCAAAAGAGAGCATTTTTCCTAGTGAAGAGAGTTTGTGCTGTATCAAGTAGTTGTATGTGAAGTGAGTAACATCCATTTTGGCTAACAGATGTAAATAGTAAACTGGAGTTTGGGAATTTCTGAGCAAAAAAAGATTTCAGTTTAATGTTCCACTTCTGGGATTATGACAGTGAAATCCCAAACCATATGTTCATATTATGTTATTCTAAGGCAAGTTTCTGAATTTACTTTTACTGCACTACTTGTGTTTCATAAGAGATTCAAAAGAATGTATCATTAAGCTGAAGTCTAAGAATCAGTGAGTAAATATCTGCAAATATGTATGCATGGATCTTTGAAACAATTATTAAAACTTATTTGATATCAGTGAATTGAAGCATCTGTCAGTATATGCTCTTTATTGGTAAGAAAAAAACAAAGAACAATAATCCAAACTTTTCCATCAGCCTCTGAAACCCGTGAAAATTTTGATTAGCAATTATTCATAGAGGTAAATTACTCAAGTGCTCCTTAAAATAAGCTGTCAACAGGAAAGGGATAGATATACTTGGCAGACTCATGAAATAGGGTTAAGACTTAAAATTAGCAGTGCAATTTATCATTCAGGTTACTAAGGATGAAACAGTGCAAACAAAAACTCATAAAATTTGGCATGGAAAGAAAAGGAACAATATCACTGTAGAAAACAAAAAAAATCACGAGGTATTCTATCATATTTGGTAATGGTACTTGCCTAAATAAAAAAGAGAAAAATTCAGTGTTCTGCAATCTTAAGTAAATAGAAGAAAGACAGAAAATTAGATTACATTACTGATATAAATAGTGTAGTACTGCAGTGATATGATTAAAACCACACGTTCCTACAGATACATAGTCTTTATACACTGATACAGACCTAGGTGTATTGGAGATATATTACTTGGACAATTCTTCAGCACGTGTAAGAAAAATTACTTTCATTACAGGACTTGGGTTTATTTATAGGGCTCTTAATTAGAGTGAAATCACCAAACCATCCCTCCAAAAAATGAAGCAGTTCCTCTATTTGCAAAAAGATTTTTCTCTCATCAGCTTTCTCATGGTAAATATGACTGTGGAATACCACACCTTATTTCTACAGAGCCATTTTTAGTACAATTGTTGTGTTTTAATAAAAGCATATTCCTCTGTCTGCTGCTCAGGCATTGTTTTTGTTGTCATCATTGCCGTTTTGTTGTCCCTGTCTCTCTGCCATTATTCTGAAAGGATACCAGGGTGGGGAAACCACAAGTCACATCCACCTGTCAGCAGCACAAGTCCTTTATACAGCTTCCAGCTTATCCTTAACTCAGGCAGCTCACCAAGGCAAATATATCAAGTCCAAATTCTTTGTGCTACATTCCACAGCCTATTGCACTCTTGGGATCAGTAGCAGGTGGTTTTCAGTAGGAAATTCAATACATAGTGACAGAAAGTGCTAGGGCCCACATATTCCACATCTCATTCAGATTTTACACAAAAAGAGATTATTTCTTCATTTCATCTTGAAATTTTATTAATTCTCTAGTAAGCAGATCACACTTTTAATTAAAACTAAAATTGTATATCAGCACAGTCATTTTTCACAGTAACTTTGGAAACAAGCTTTTCTATAGTACAGAAATAATTCACATATAAACACACCACATTGTTTCATCCTATTTTTAAAGATAGGATAGGAAATGGACAAACATTTCAAAACAAAAGTAATCTCTCGTTTCCAATATGAGTGGCAATGTTTAAATACATTGATAATATTGCATAGGATGCGCAGGTCAAAAAACACTACCCTCAAGGAAATAAAACTAGAGATAATCTAAACTTTAATGAAAACCTCTTACCTCCAGCAAATCAGCCAAATAAAAAAATCTAAAATTATCTTTTGACCACTGCTCTCTGCAAAGAAAATATTATAAAAAACATAGCAGAACTATACCTGCTGGTAATAAACTATTGCCATCACTTGGCTACATACGTAGTTCACTCCTGTCTGCTGTGCCACTAAATCCAAATTCTGGATGAGATAAACACAAAACCACCAGAGAGCTGAAGATATTTTACCTTACTTTGCAAAATGGGTGTTTATTAATATTGATATTTACAGAAAACAGTGAATTATTTTTTAATTAATCATACAGTCAGAGAGCTTTGGATTTGCAGTGACCTTAAAGATCATGTCATTCCAAATCCCCTGACATGGGCAGGGACACCTTCCACTGGCTGTTCAGAGCCCCATTCAACCCAGCCTTGAGCATTTCCAGGGGTGGAGCATCCACAGCTTCTCTGGGCAACCTGTTGCATAAAACCAACATTAAGTGTTTTGTGAGGCCTTCCAAAGTCAGACTAGCATCTGATTTTAATGGACATTTTCTTTCTCTGTCCAAGAACTTGTAATTGGATCTCGGGCACTTCAATTCATGTAGAGACACACTGGAGATTCTAGTCAAACATTTCGTGACATGTTTTCCCATACAACATTTATTAACTCTCTATTTAATACTTTATAACTGGAAGCATCATAGATGAATACTTTAAGTATAACTGGAAGCATCATAGATGAATATTTTAAGTATGTTGCTATGTTTGTTGATAACCACAGGGATTTTTAACAGACACTCAATTGCTGCAGTTAAAAAACTCTGCGCATATATTTGCAAGACTAGTGTGAATGTATGTATGTTTGTATGAGTCAATGAAACATTTCTGCAGGAAAATGTACTATAATTTTCAGAAAAAGAGAGCAGGCATAATGTTAGCTAATTTTTAACTGGAAAAGTAAAGGCATTGCTGAATTCATTGTAGACTGAACAAATGAAATGGCTAATATTAGGATTTTCTAACACTGTCTATCAATGTAAATTATTCATATTGGTTGAGATTTTGGCAAGCTTTCATGAGTCAGGATGAAATTTTGCTGAGGCAGCTAGTCAGTGTGTCATAAAGAAATGTGTGATCTTTCACCAAGCTAAAGAATCACAAAAATCAAGCGTTCTGCCTTGAAATTTCAGGTGAGCTTTGTGTCACTGGTACCAGTTATTACCAAAGAATTGTTACACAACACGAAGGACCCACACCAACCAAACTGTACAGCCCCTGACAATTTTGGCTCCTTTTTTTGTCTCAACAGACACAAATATCTTCATATGCTTCTGGAATAATAATAATAATTAATTTCAATGCTTGAAAGTCCCTCAAAGTTTCACTGACAGTAAAAATAAACCCATAAAAAGTTATCGGAACAATATTTGGACTTAGATGCAATGGTGAATCTATTAAACCACAGGAACAAATAGTGGATAAACATACCATGCCACACATCTCCCCCTTGTGGAAGGAATCCCAGCTATTATTAGTTTAGATGAATCACTAGGGCAACTGCTCTTCCAGAACTAGCCTGAAGATTTTTCTTCTCCTCTTTAAAGATCTCTATTTCTGGATGATTCCACATACTTGGATATTTGCTTTTGCTGGGATAAGCTACTTGTTCAAAACACTGAGTACTGAAACAAACACCATATGCTTCTTCTCAGCTCCAACCCTCTGGTGACCTTTCTGTAAAAGAGAGGATCTTCCTATGCATTTAAAATAATTCTTCATCTGCCTCACACTGGGGAAACATTTCTTATTTCATTAGGCATAGATACTCAAAGGGAAAAATCTGAATAACAATACAGAGAACATTGACTTGGGAGAAATTCCTTTCAGGAAAGAGCTGGAGAACTCATGTTTCATGCACATGACAGTCTCGTCCAGTTACTGAAAACCATGGACACACTTCAGTAGCAAAATCCCTGGGTCAAATAATAAAATAGAAAGATACTTCAGCATTGAGCATACTTAAAGTGGTGTTTCTTAAGAATACTCTATAGGAAAAACAATTTACATCAGAAATTCAACAACTTACAACAACTTTAAACCTTTACGCCTAGAACCCATGAGAACAACTATAACTCCATTCTGCTTTAGAAGCTCCAAGCTGAGGCTTAACATTCTGAATGACAACAAAGATGACTTGTTTTGGTCAGCCAGCTCTTACCGCAGATGATCCAGCAATAAAAACCACTCAAAACATCTGTTCCTGTCCTTGACAAAGTATTTCTGAGATTTGTTTGGATTCAAAACAGTGGTGTGGGGGTCAACATCCTTATTTACTCCTCTAAATATGAAATAGAAATTAGGGAGATTTGGACTAAGTAACATCAGAATGAAAACAAAAATATGAACCAGATCTCCTGTGTCTGAGCCCATTAAATTGTACTGCATGGGAAACCATTATAACTTTTATTCTATAATTTTTATTCCCATAGGTAAAACACCATAGGAGGAGAATCCTTTTCTGGAGACAATGCACGTGAATGGATGGAAATTCACTAGAGATACCAACAATTTTCAGCTTAAAGACAGGTCCAGAAGAGTGATAATTTCACAACGTTTCTTTGTAAAGTGGTATCCTCGAAAGTGATAATATTATGGCAGTCAAAACCAAAATTAATTTCCTTCTGAATGGCCCAGAATTTATATAAGGAGAATGAGGCAAGTCCACAGTGTCTGATAAACCTGATATTTTGACTTCAATTTGTTCAGAATACCAGACACAAGAATGAGACATTGAGCAATTTCTCATTAATCACTGAAATACCACTTTGGCAATTTCAGACTAGCCAGCTGTACAGAGAACCTGCTAGCTGGAACCTCAGGGAACAAAAATTTCCTGTACGATTTCTTCTGATTACCTTCAGAAAAAAATCTACAATTTAAAAAACAAGCTCTTCTACTTTTGGCTTTTACATGGGAGGTTTTACAGTCTTCCCAATGACTTTAAAAATTCTTGATTTATGTGGGAAGGTAATTTGATAGATATTCATTATATAAATTTTTCAGAAGTTATAGAACATGTCTACAAACTGACATAGGTGGTCATAAACTAATGCACTGTCAAGCCAGCACAGAAAACAAACTTTAAAGACTACCCAGTAAGGTTTTACTGTCTCCAAATTCTGTGCACAGAAAAGAGTAAACCTCCAAATAGATTTATTTATTAGCAGCTTTAATTCTTTCCTCCCATATGTTGTTTCCATCATAATTAATTGTTTAAGAATATCAGACTAAATACCAAAAGGTCAAAAGTCTTTTTGTAATCTTATTTTATCATATGCCATCATTATATTACAACAGAACAGAGAAGGAGGTTTTTTTATTATTTAATAGTCAAGCTGTTTTATCTCTTGCTGACAGACTGAAATATTTTATCCTATTCAGGAAGATTTTATTTATGAAAAAAAAAAAACACCTCTCTTGAAAAACCACTATCCAGTGTTTTCCTGAATCACCTGTTTCTAACCTTCAGAGGCAAATACTTAAAAGTCAGAAGTTTCTTCCCTATCATTTTTTCTAGGAAAATTCATTTACTATCAGTAGTCAGCATTTCTTTCATCAATGTGGAATTATACAGCAGCTGACCAACGGTTATATCACAGATCACCATTTCTACACAGAATGCTTATTCTCCCTCTGAAAAAACGCATACACTGGTAAGCACTACACCAAAAGTTGATAGGCTCTTGATTTAAACTTCTTTCCAGAGATGCAGTGAGAAACCTTAGTGAATGCTGACATTTTGGGAATGAAATACAACAGCAAACTGTAGTCCAAAAAAGCTATCTCTAAAAAAACTATTTTTCTGGCATAGCACTGATTTTATGACTCTTCTATCTTTTCCTTCCCAGACCACTGCGATGAAGGCAACCCCTTACAGGCAAGCCTAGCAACCCACTCATCTCCCTATATCCCTCTGGACTCTTGCAACAAACTCAGCTTTGGTGGTAAGAGGTAACTCCCTGAGATGGTGAGAGTAATGCGATGAGGCATAATTAGGCATGTGCCCCAAACATATTTCTTGAGAAGGTATTGCAGTGGAAACAAATTATTTTCATGTACTGGTTGTTGAGGGTGCTCCAGAAGGAGGACGACGAGCCAGAAGTCAAGAAAATTCCACCACCTCCTCTACAGACCCAGAGTACCTGGGCAAGATTACTGAGAACAGGTTCAAACATCCAGGGATCATAAAGCAAGGTGAGATCCTAAGTCAGTTGCAGGAAAACTGCAGGATCTCAGGCTGAGCAGAGAACAAAACTGAATACAGCTACTACTACAGCATCACCCAAAAAAAGAGCCAACACCTCAGGAAGAGCTTAAATAGAGCCCCTGGGCACATGGGTAGGGGGTTAGGGGAGTTCCAGGTGAGGCTGGTCAGGATTAGTAAACCCTATAGTGCCCTGAGGGCCCTGACATTGAGCAGGCTCTTGACAAGTAAATGTCACCTCAGAGGAGACAAACAAAGGTTTTGGAACTGAAGCCTAGGGAGGAAACTGCTCAGAGTTCATGTAACCTGGACTTCAGCTGATCTGATATGAGTTATAATAAAACTCCGAATCTGGATGTGGAAGATGCCACTTTTGCATTTCTGCCTTTTTATAGAGGTATCCCTCCTGTGAACCAGTCAGTGATTCACTTTCTCAAACATACAGAAGACACAATATAGTTCATCTACAGAGTGTTGACTATTCTTCTCAGATTTCAGTTGACAAAGAATTATTAATACAAGTGTATCTTATTTCAAGTACAAATGCTACAGACAAAATCCTGAAAGCTGTGTATGTGATCCAAGGACAGCTATTTCAGTGTGCAAGCTATGTGAAGTTAATATGCATCTCCTGAGCATGCCAGAAGTGAGAGAAATTGCTTGACTGCAGGTCCTGTGGGAGATCCTGGGCAGTTTTGAACTCCTAGAAGGCCACAGAAAATTGAAAGTCCCCTTGGATTTCTCTGATTTACAACTCAGGCAACCATCACTGCCTTGCAGCCCTAAGAAAAAGTACACAAAGCTCCTCTGGCCTCTCTCCACTACGAGGCAAAGTCCCATTGCCCAATAAAAACACAGAGGAGCTAGCTTCTCGAAGAATTTATTCTGTTTCCAAAGAATCAGTGGGGTAATAAATGAAAAATACATTTAAAAATCTCTCAGCTAACTACCACTCAAAGCTACAAGTTTCCTGAGCTAAATTTTTTATGTTATCATTTAATTCCTTACACCTTCCTCTGGTGATACCAGAAGAATGAAAATATTTCTTTTTCTTATTCAAATGGAAACTTGTAGAGAGGATTTATGTCAGTCTTATTTTTTTCCCTATTTTATCCTGTCAATTCCGCCTACAAAAAAAAAAAAAAAAACCCGAAAAAACCCTCTAAACTGTGATCCTGTTCAGCTGGTATTGGAAATCTTTGACTGAAATCACCACTGCTGCAAGTATCTCTGTAGTGAAGTATTAGAAAATCGACCGCAGGCAGAGACAAGACTGCTGCTCTAATTCTCAATATTTGAAGACCCTGCAGGAGCTGTCCTGCAGGTCGGAGTCACCAATAGGCATCAACAGGGTAGCACTGGGGGTTTCAGGTGCTATTCCCACTTGGGGAAGGTTTACTTCTGGGATGCCAGCCACAGCTCACAGTCCTCCCCCTCACTTCCCAAGATCAACATTCATTTCCCAGGTTGTCTGTCAAAGTGTCAGCATCTCGGTTTCCTGAGGCTGTAAGTTGCTGCTCACTGTGTGACATGGGGCCAACAGTTGCCTCTATTAAAAAAAAAAAAAAAGTAACCTCCAACATCCCTAATGTAATGAAATTGAGGTGTTTGGGCTCAGTGCTGAGTTTCTGGAGTTTATGCTTGCAGGATGGCATCCACGGGCTGCAGAGTCTGTGGATTCCAGGGGTAGGAGGGCAGGCTCTGGCAGCCAGGGCAGGAGAGAGAAGCTCCTGAGCCCCTCTTTGTGGTGGGCATGTCCCTGAAGGAGAAAGAAAATTCTTATTTTGGAGGAGGCAGAGTTAGCACAGTTACCTACACCTGTACAAATAACATAATTAAGCCAACAGACTAACATGGCATGCATTTGACAGGTAAACACCTCTCTTGTTTTCCTTCTTTCAGCAATTCTTTCAACAGCAGAGACATCAAGCCATAGACATCTCTCCTGGCACTGCTTGTTAAGATTTTTCTGGAAGACAGAAGTTTTAAGAAGCAGGTCCATGGTAGGATAAATTTTGCCTTAAGCCATTGTGACATTTAGTGGAAAAAAAAATCCAGAAAAGACTGTGTTTTAGTAACTAAAATATTTTATGTGACATAAAGTCTGTTAAACAAATTCCCTGCTACATCTTAGCTGCTTCAGTTCACCCCTTCAAATAAATTGGAAAAAAAATTGCATCCAGCTGCTTTCTGACCTATTCCCCAGTAACATATCCTACCAGGAGTCAAAGAAACTGTCAAAATATGCTAAAGGGAAGAGTAGAATACCTAAGTTCTACCACATTCACAATATTTTCCTGAATGAACCAAGTATGACCCATAACAGTTTACTCTGAGAAGGAGTATGAGGAATCTCAGACTGGTCTGAAAATATAAATTAATGCCATGTGCCATTTGCTATTGCTAACTGAAGTACTTCACGCTCAAGGAGAGGTATGAATGTGCAAAAAATTTCTGGGTTCTAAATGATGGTATTTTTTCAAGCTGTAGTATTTAAATGAAAACCTCTGCTTAGTAAAATATTTTGGAAAATTAAACACACCAGAAATATCTATAGTTGTCCACAGAAAACAGGCTTCATAAATTTGTTTTCAGCTGTGATACCATAGAGTATCCTTCATTCCACCTTAAAAAAAAAAAATTAAAAAGAAGCAGTGAAAAAAAAATCAGTGACTGGCAATAACCAATGACTGGCAATAACTATAATTACCAGCTTTGGAAAGTTCCTTTTTGAAAGAATGGCTTAATGGATTTGGATTACTTGCCTCAGAAAGGTAAGGAGTAAGAAGGATCGTGACAAAAGCATATAAAATGATAATTGGTGAAGAGATGATAAGAGAGAAACTCTAGTTCTCTTTTCAACAAAGGAACAAGGAATCACTTAGCGAGCCTGAAAAATGGGAAGTCAGGATGAAAAGAAATACTTTTCACAGAGTGCAATTTCAGGCTTTGGAAATTTACTGCCACAGCCTGCCTTTGAGGCCAAGAGTTTAGCAAAATGTCATAAAAACTTTCTTATTTAATTGGTAGGAAGAGTGTATAGATCTAAATAATGAATGATAATATAGTTTTGGAAAAGTTAAATATGTTCTCTAGAGAGAACACTAAACAGCAGTATGTCCTATTCCATATTCTTGTATTTCTACAACAGATTTGGATTTTTATTTTGCAAGAACTCCTCAATAAGTTTAAAATTTATTGAAGTGTTGTATTTTTCTTGCATGAAGATATGTTGTTTTTCAGGAGAAACTAGAGATAAAGACATGGTAGAAACGAAAAAGTATTGACTAAACAGCAGTTGCATGACAATTTCAAATAGCCTAAAAGGATATTTTTGCAGTACAAATAATCAAAAGGTTTTTTGTGAGTAGGGAAAATTTGAGGAGTTTTTTTTAAGTGCAGTATGCTCATGGAGCTTTATACCTTTATACCAAGGTTCTCATACTCTGCAATTTTGATTAATAGAAAATTATATTTTTTTAATTTTCACAAGGTCATGGACTTCACCACTTGTAGTCATTAACCTTATTTATCAATGTAACTTGTAGCACATTCTTTCTATATTTCTCCAACGCTGCAGTATGCATAAGCCAGCCTGAGGAGTTCTTTCTGAAATTCTTACAAGTTTTTTGAATTTTCAGATTGATTAATTTAACTTCAGAAGCTTCCTTTATTGATTTTTATTGAGTATTTTTGCAAGAAAACATTTCATACATGCTTTCTAAAGTGTTCCTGAATTCCAATACTGATTTGTGATAAAATGTTGAAATATCGTTCTATGTTCCTGCATATCTGCAATACTGGCTTTATTCTTTTTTTCTTATATTTAGGAATTCATTTATGAGAGGTTTTGGCTCTCATCAAAGTTCACAGATGCTTTGGCTTCTCAACATGGTTGAAAAACCTCAGGAAACACTATGGAGAATCAGGATCAACATGAGGATTATTTAAGACCTACAGGTGACCTGCTTTTCTTGACAGCTAACAAAGTAAAATGCCTGTAAGAAGAATACGGTCAAAATAATGCAATCATATATTTTTAAACAAAATAAAATAGTCTAGTGTGATTTCTAACCTGATAGATGTTTTCATGCTTAATTTATACTGTTGTATGCTTTATTAATCATTAAATTCTACCTCAACATGGATGCATAAAATATGACTTGATGGAAAAATAAAGTCTGATCTAATACAAAAATGAATTTAAATCCCTTCCAAGATGCTGAATTAGTTTTAGATTTAATCTATAAATTCAATAAATTGATTAAAACCCTAAATTTGTTCAAATGTTGATTCATCTGGGTAAGATAGTGGAGCAATTTAACCCAAACTAATTGGCAGTTATATAGAGAACAGTGGATTGATAAAAATATTATTATAGTATTTTCAGTGTATCATGTATTTAATTATTTTTCTTGAAACAGCAAGAATCATAAGGAAAATGAGAACAGAGGCATAGGTGGAATATTTATTATGCTTAAACATTTTTTCCTGACATACATGTATCAATATCACTCAGTGTATTGGGAACACCTGTACTGTGGAATTGCTCAATGGAATTTTCCAGGGTTATTAATTTTTTTTTTGACAGAAATGCTGCACTGTGTACAGGGGTGCTTTGTGACAGGTGTGGTACTGGCACTTTGGAAAGGCACACGTAGGAGCTGAATGGTTTAATGAAGAGGCAACCATTTATTCTCGAAATCTAACAAGCAAATGGTCCCTAAATCACTGACGATGTGCCTCAGGACAAGGTTTTGATGGCAATTTTATACAATATCTGCCCTGGGTTCCATATCTCAGTCCTTGTTTTATGGTTGGTGAGTTATCACTTAAGCAGAGTGCAAGAACAGAAGAAAAATGAAGACAACCCTGAGCAATGAAAGATAAGGTTTAATGGCCAAAATGAATATGAACATCAGAAACAAATGGGTTGAAGTTTATGGTACTATCATTTTGATATGAAGACAAACTGTTTTCCATGGATCTTTCCCCATTTACAGTCTACAAGCAATATTGAACCAACATGCACACAAAGTCCATATGAAGTTAATGAGCTGCTATTCTTAGAGTTGTGTGTCTGTGGTTCTGAACTAGATTCACAATGAAATTTCTCTGATGGAACTCTAATTGATCTTGGAAAAGAATGTTTTACTAATATAAGCTAGGAAACAAGACTTTAAACATTTATTTTTCAATTTTACGGCTTTTATCCATTCACAGTGCCAATTTTTTGATCAATTTTGAACTCAGCATAAAGATTTTCCTTTGCAACTGAAACTAGTATTTTGATCAGAACTGGCCTCAAGCTTGAAATACAACTTTATTAATTGTGATATAAATATTTGATAAGGTTTTTTTTCACCAAGCAGCAGTGTCCATGATGAATCTCAAAAAAAAAAAGGTTCTAATTGAGCTAGGTAAGGGAAGCATGGGGAAATCACTAGATTTCATCAACAAAATAGCTAAATATTGAGTCTTTAAGCCTTGAAGAGCTGTCTGAGAGAAGCACCATGCAGGCAAGCTCATGTAGAGAGGGATTTAGTCCACTTGAGATGGATGGAGTTATTCTGTGTGAAATTAGAATTCTAGTACAAGCGACTAATGATTAACCAGATGATGAGAAATTTGAAGGAGGAGGACTCTCTCTTTAGAATTAAGTGGGAAAATATTAGTTAGCCAGGTGCATCATGAGCAGTTATAATCAACTGGTAATGAGGGGATATTCAGTTTGGAGGGGGCGTTAACGGATACACAGTGGGATTTCTAATCCTGGTGGAAAGAAGTCCATTAACTCATCTTTATAATTCATCTCCCATTAAGCTTCATTCATAATACTATAAATTATATGTAAGTATATCCCACTAACTGCATGAAAACTATATCAAAACTGTAATTTAATGAGAGATCTTAAACATTTGAATAATCCTACTGAACTTCCTGAGCATATGAGGATTTTCAAATTTAAGCACACGGGCAATAATGCACAAATCTCTTCCCAGATAAGCACTTTCATTCACCTTTTTGTGTCCAGGTATTAACACTATTTTTTTATCTTTTGTTCCTCTTCCCACAGACAGTTTGTGTTCCTTAAAAATTTTCTGATGTCTGCTTTATTTTATTCTTTGTCGCAGACAAAAGGAAGAAGCTGACTTTTCCTCTTTCTTTCCAGAAGTCTTTTCCAGCTCTTAGAACAGCTGAAAAGAAGCAGGAATACCACATTACCATTATGAACTCCCAGCCAACCAGAAGCTACCCTGTAAATCTTTACAGAACAACAAAATTAGCAAAGCACTCTGAAAACTACGTTGAATATTTTTGGGTGACCTAGAAGAC
This sequence comes from Phainopepla nitens, assembly GCA_013400175.1. NCBI lineage: Eukaryota > Metazoa > Chordata > Aves > Passeriformes > Bombycillidae > Phainopepla > Phainopepla nitens. The sequence continues at coordinate 960,347 of VXBQ01014007.1, forward strand.
ATGCATCTATTTCAAATGGCAAGTGCTACAATGCTGCATGAAAACCAAACCAAACCAACCAAGCCACCAAAAAAACCCCAAACCAACAACCTAACCAAAGATGTATCTCTTTAGTCAGTAAGGTTCTCAGTGCTTTAAAATATTTTCCAGATGGATTTGAAATCCTGAAGTGGTCAAATGCCCATGGTTATTGGCTCTTACAGTGTAAAAGAAGACAAACATACTGTCTTCAATCAAATTACCTACCCACTAAAATCAGAATTAAAGTCTCATGGCTATAACTTTTTTCTTTATGTAAAAAAAAAAAAAAAACCACCAAANAAAAAAAAAAAACAACAAAAAAAAAACCACCAAAAAAACCCCAAAGAAATTATTTACATTTTCTTTGGTATAAAATATTAAGTTCTAAAATAAAAGTAATGAAAAAAGAAGTACTTGAAAATCAGTAGTGAAAATATTTACTCATCCATAATATTAGTTTGGCTAAGCAGAGAAATGGTCCCTTTGAAATTATTCTTTGGCCTGTCTAATTAATTTTGCTATTCCCATTGATTGGAAGGAAAAAAAGTTAACTGCTGTTCAGTAACCAAATTTAGCTAGTCAGATGCTTTTAATACGCTTTATACACAGAAGAAACACAAGCACCAGATTTACAGACAAATGAGGGGATTAAATGAAATCTTGTTTAACAAAACTACATATCAGAAATCTAGAGTGATTCTAGAGTGGAAAAGGGAGGGTCAGAATCCTTCCCTGTTCACAGGAAGCAAAAAGTTCTTACTGCTTTGAACCAGGAAATTATTCTGCTTTTGCAGGGCTTCCCAACAGGACCCAGAGCTACAGGAATGAGTCAGGAAAAGGAGGCACGGGGTGTGATTTAGCAAGTGTGAATGAGCTATGGACCCTGCTGGGAAATGTAACTACATCTTCAGACGTGTTATTATTCCTCCTTGTCTTTTTTCTTCATCTGACAGACATGCCTGAGTCAAGTAGTTCTGTCATTGTGAAAAGGAGCTCCTTGTGCAGTTCCTTGTGTTGACAGCGGTGCCTTGAGCTTAACATGCTTGTGAAACTTCAGTTTTAGATGAATGTCACTTATCTCTGTGGTCCATGAATATTCGATAAGACTGATTTTTACAGGTTTTTTGTGACCTCTCTTTCTTCTAAATAACTGCAGAGAGAGAGAGAAGACAGTGGTTCATACAGCTCTATGTGATTGTTTTGTGTAGATATCAGCTTCCGAGATCATGGATTTCGTGTACAGTCTATAGGAAGAGGCAACATGCTCCAAGTGAGATGATCAAGAGGCTGGGTGAGTCCTGGAGAGCAAGACAAAGAAAGATCTTGCATGCTGAATTTTACTGAATGTCTTTTCTGATCTGCCCTGACAGCTCTGGATTCCATGAGACAGTCTCACGCAATTCCCACTCTCCATTAGCTGTGTATGAAACAGACAATTTTATTAACTGATAATGTTATCAAATCATGACGCAGTTTATTACCTGGGATACCTGGGACTCCTTGTGGCATTTAGGCAGTGCATTTTGCTATTATATTCCCATGCAACAAGATTTCTCCCATATAATAGTCAGCAAATCAGATTCAGTTTGTCTGGCTGATACAGCTTCTTTCATGTGGAAATATGAGAAGGAGTTGATTTATATGTTTGTTATTCTGATCTTGAATTGAGGTATTTCCTCTATATATAAAGAATATATTCTTTACTTTTCTGAAAAACTCTCCTCATTCTTAAACTTTCAAGCCATTTCAATATTCTTAGTAAATGGTATCTCTAGGAAAAAAAAAAAAAAGTTAAAGCTCTAACATTGCTTTGCCGTTCAGGCCAAAAAAAAGGCGAAGTCACTGAAATATGACTCCAGGCATTTCTTCCCCTTGTCTGAGCAAACACCTGCATGGCACCTCAATTCCAATGATTTTTAACTATGAAGCTGTCAGCCAAGGTTTTTTGATATATAGTTAATGACTTTGTAATTCTCACGCCTTTTCAGTTTTCCTTGCACAGGTCAACATGATCCTTGCTTTTTTTTTTTTTTTT
>VXBQ01014007.1:962449-1002643 GCA_013400175.1 Phainopepla nitens
TTTTCATTAGAACTAGAGATAGACAGATGGACTAGTCTGCAGTGGTAGAACAGACAAACAGTTTTCCTGTTAAAGTTCTGTTCCAGAACTCTACCAGAGTCAGTACAGAGCTGGCTAGGGACAGATGGCAATGAGTGCCATGTAAATGCAGTCCATACATGCTTGCAGTCTAGGAATGAGGCAAAATATGTGATACACTTTCCCCAGGCACTAGAAGCCACTTTAATTTAAGAGTCCCCCTAATCAATGTGTTACAGAATTCTCTAGAGACTTCTCTTCTCTGAGCTCACTCACTCTTTACTGAAACCTGTAAAAGTACATGACTAAAAGTGTGACATGGTCACACAAGTGCATCAGTGTTACTCCTCCCCATGATGTGTTCACCACCAGGTCAAACATATTTTCTATCACTCATGTGGGCTGAGCAACTGTTTAATGCACATATTGGTATTCAAAACTGAATAACCAAGCAGGTGCCAGACAGCATTTCCCAGAAATGGGTTATAGCCTAGGCCATGCTGCCCAGCTCAGAGGCACCTGCAATTCAAATCTCTTTTCTGCATTTGACACTTTAAGTGGGTATTTTTGTGAAGCACCATGGTGCGTGTATGCAAAGGTACCTAAATCACATTTCTTTTCACTTTGAAGTGATTTACCACAGAACTCCTAAAATTCTATTTGCTTTAAGATTTCGAAAAGTTGTTCACAATCTTTTCAGTTGCTCAAAAAAATGGGTAGGAATAAGAACACATGTTGTGTTTTTGGAAATACTTCACCAAAAATCCTATCCAAGTCTATTATGCCTCAACTCTTAATCATAGCATTCTATTGTGTCTAGCCAACCCTGCCTAATGACTTATTTGTCCCTTTCTTTTCCCATTTTTAGCTTGTCCTTGTTTTATCAGTTCTTGCCCACAACTTTCTGTCTGTTAAAGAGCTGGGTCTTCCATTTTGATAAATCTTCCCTACTTGTTTAACTTTTGTGCATTCCTCTTTCAGGTAGCATTTCTTTAGATTACATTATCAATCACCAGGTACTGATTTTTTTCAAGACTCCATTTCTTTTACCTAATAGAAACCGAAATAATTTTTAAAAGGTAGATTTTTATTAAATCCTCCACTTTTTAAACCCCAGTGAAGTCAGCAGGGGCAATCTGCAACATCTGCTGCAGAAAGGGCAAACTGTTCTGTGTTGTACAGGGCAAAATGGTCTTTGTAATGCATTTTAGCAAAGTCTTTACTACTAATGCACTAGTTTACTGAGGCATGCAAAAGTCATTTCCACATTAATCTACACCCGAAAAGGCTTCTCTGATAAGGCTCGGCCTCAGTCTGTAAATCCTTCTCAGCTCATCTTAGTACTACTGCAAGGCTAATTGCACAAGCAACAATCACATATCTAACCAGGGGATTGACTTAATTTTAAGCTCTTGTTGGAGCTATGCTCTTGCAAAATTCAGTGCTGATTTTCTGTGTCTAGAGCATTACATATAAACTCCTGTGCTCAGTTTTTGCTGACTATATTTCTAATAAAAATGAAGCATTTTCCCCCTTCCACATCCATACGCATGCATCTGCAGATATTAATGTTAAAACCTTGTCCCTCTGTGTATGCTAGAAAAGTTAAATTCTTTCTAGCAATTCCCTTCTAAATCACTCCACCACAATCACTCTGTGCATGAGAAGAGCAGCAGATTAAAATGACTTCTCAAACTGGTACTAGACACAAATGCAAAAGCTTTTACTAAAGTCAATCCACAGTTTTAGTTACAGTTCACGAAAATGAGGATTTGCAGTGTTTCTGTGGATGACTTTTATTTCTGACAGAGTGCTACAAGTTCTGTGTTATCGGAAGAGACACAAAATATGAGATGTGTTTTATTCTGAAACTAGAAGTTAGTAGGAAGAATAGTATTTTTGTGTAATAAAGAGAGTACTGGGTTAAAACCCACAATAATTAAAATATTGAGGCCACTGGATTCAGGACAATGCAGGTTTTCCTCTTCATAGAGCATTGCAGTCTTCTAGTATCAGAAAATGCAACCATTTAACATGATAGCTCTCCCAAAATATTGTGATCAAGAAACACAAACCATTTTTTTTCTCTTTTTGTATTTTTTTTCCCCAAGCTCTAGGTCATACCTTTAATCTTACCTCCACAAGCATGAAGACTTTTTTTATTTTTTTCTAGAAACAGTGGAAATTTACTGATAATCATTCAACTCAGTGTAGGGGATTAAGGAAAAATACCAAATATATCGGGATCAAGATGAAATTGCAAAGGCAATGATTCCTCTCCAGCATGCCAACTCTGCCAGTTGGTGTGTGGGTGGGATCCAGAGACCCCCACCTTCCTGTTCTAGAGGATGTGCCTGCAGGGACTACCACCACAGCCAGGACAACTCTTGCATTCCTTGAGCCCATGTGCAAATAGAAAGCTGTCATTATGTCCCCAGAGCCTTTTCTAACAAAGGAATAAAAAAATTACAGATTGTGCCTGCTATGCATTCAGATGACAACCCACTCAGTCTGTGCCATCACAATGTTTTCCATCAGTCTGAAGGCCTGTCTGATTTTCTTACAGGACCTGAGCTCCCTTTTAAAGCTTCCCTGAGAAGAATGATAGCAAGCCAGCATTTTATAATTCCTCTGTAACTTCACAGCACTTGACACAAAAGATTGAGACAAGAATCCCATAATAGAGAGGATAGTTTGGCATATCCTGACAGGCTGTTCAAAAATTAGTTGGATTGTCCACTCCTTGAGCACTGGAAGAGTCTCAAATGCTAATGTGCTAATGTGGATGTGCAAGAGACTTGCCAGACTAGGTCAGTTCTACATAAAAGTGCCATTGGTTTGTAGAACAGAAAATATTCCTCATCACGACAATATTGTGCTGAATGTGATTACCAAGTGGTTGATGCTTGTGGAACACTACCCAGTTAAATGGGACTTTATATCTAACACTGTTATATTGCCTAATGAATAATAAGGGAGCAGGAAGGAAAGAACACACAAAGTAAGCAACTATTGCCTATTGCAGTCATTTCAGAGCAACATACAGCTAAAACTGAAATATTGCTTAGAAGGAAACAGATGTACTGGAATCAGAACTGATAGTAAATTAATGTGATTAACATAAACATAGAAGAAATACTAATAGAAAAAATGTCAGGACATAAGATTTTATGTTATGTAGCCTCAGGAGATGAAATATTTAACTGGTTTTTTTTTCCTTCAGCTTAACTAATATTTTCTCATCCACTGCTCAAAGGAGTGCTGAAAATTGATTAATGTCTGCTTTGACCTATAGATTGCTTTCAAATGCCAAGCTTTATGAATAGTTCTGGATTATGGATTTTTCATAGGGCCTTGCCTTCATTGTTTTTCTTTCCTGTATGAAAAGTGCATGCTTTTGCAGGTTTTGCTTCACTTTTGAAAAGTGTGTTTCAAAGATTGCATCTACTACAACTGCTACAGTATTTTTAGGTACATGAGGCTCACTGATCATGTCATGGAGAAACTATCTGCACATCTGGATCTCGTATCTGGTTGTCCCTGCCTCCACCAACTGGTTTTGCTTTGCTATGGGATTCAGAATCTCACAGAATGACAGAGAGGTTAAGATTGAAAGGGAACCCAAGGTCATCTTGTCCAACCCCTCAGCTCAAGCAGTGCCATCTAAACCAAGCTGCCCTTGGACCAGGTTCAGATGGCTTTTGAATATCTCCAGCATTGGAAACTCCACAATCTTTCTGTAAAAGCTACTCCAGTGCTTGTCACTCTCACAATAAGGAAGTTCACATGGAACTTCCTGTGTTTCAGTTTGTGCTTGTTGCCCTTGGTCCTGTCTCTGAGACCACTGAAAAGAGCCTGTCTCTGTCCTCTATGCACCTTTCCCTCAAGTACTTGTATACATGAATAAAAACCTCCCTTACTGTCCTCTAGCACAAGCAGTGCCAGCTCTCTCAGTTTCAGGCAGGGGAGAGATGCCTTAGTCCCTTCATCACCTTTATGACCCTTGATTGGGCTCTCTTTATTATGTCCATGTCTCTCCTGTACTGATGAATTCAGAATTGGATACAGAATCCTAGGTATGACCTTACCAGTGCTGAGTAAAGGGGAAGAATTCACCTCTCTCATATCTCATATTCTTCTGGGGAGATTTCTTTAAATAGAACAGGAATAATAGTAAAGGTGCAAAAGAGCACTTCAAATGTGCAGTTGTAAACGCAAAGACTCAAGCAGTTTTCTTCTCTTTTGACTGTTGCTGATAAGCTGTGAAAAGCAGCTTCCAAGCTAAAATAAGGCTCAATAGAGCACTTGTAACTGAAAAGAGAATTTTAAGGCAAAATAAGAGGAAAGTGGCAAGCGCCCGGTAAATATGAGCCGAGATAAAATTTTCTATTCGGTTGTTAACTGCACCTTGCAAATAGAGCTGAGTATTGGTTCAGATGAAGCATGCTGTAAGAGTAGAAGAAAGACTTGTCACACAACACATACTGTTCAAATCCATGAAAAAAAAGCCAGGAGCCTGACTAAACCAAGAAAAGTTTCATATCAAGCAACAGACTGGATAAACAAACATTGTAGACTGCTGCATAACTGTGTAAGCATATTAAAATATAGATATACTCCATAAAAATTGTATGATAGAACTCCATTTCCATCTCCCACAGAAGAGTGCATGAAGTGTTCCCTTAGAGAGCATATCCAGAGGCAACTCAGGGAGACCTGACCCTTTCAAATGGCACTCCTAGGACAAGAGAAATTTTTTTGGTCTCTAAAACCAGTAGTAAAAATATTCTCACCTACTACCCTTTTACCCACAGCCTCTCTCTTTTCCCAGACTTTTGTCTCTATTCTTATTTGTTGTCTTGATCTTAATGCTCAGCAATAAGACCATAAACAGATACTAGAAACAGTCAATTGAAGAAGCTGGAAAGTAGAGGAAGGCACATGGACTGGTGGCAATATAGACTGGAAGACCCGGGGTGGCTATGAGATCTTAATTTTGCACAGACTGTTGGTATTCATAAGTATTTATATATCTTAATAATGTCTACAGAGGATAACATAATTGCTTGTTTTTGATGCCACACCCTACATATCAGTGATTTTGACTTTTCACTTCAAAGCAGTTGTATTTTAAAAGGTTTTTCTTTGTTTTTAAAGTGGAGTATGTCTTCAAACAAGCAGGTATCCACATGGAAACCCAAAATGTTTTCAGGAGGTCTGAAAAGCCCTATGGAAAACATTTTTATGATTTTGACATTTTTCTTTGTGTTCAATTATATTCCATTCTTAGGGGCTATATCAAAAAAACTTTCTCCTTTGACATGTTTATCCCCTGGACAAATAGTATCTGATTGTGATGTTTCATGTGTTCTGCTTTCTAGTTATAATAACTCTGTGTATTCCTGTGATGATTAATCCCCTGGAGTCTTCTCACTGACCTCAGCAATGCTGGCATTACTTAGCATTATCTTACCAATCAAAGTAATTCCATTTAGGAACCTCAATATAGTTTTAAGACCTTGGCTTCAGACACTCAGTCTTGAGATTTCTTAAAATACAAACTAAAGAATAAAGTTCTGCCCCTGTTTCATTGATGCCTGGCAAGTCTTTTCTATTAACCAATGGCTGGATGATGTTTATTTTGGACATGTTTTCTTAACAGAATAGAGAAAAATCCATTTATCTTTGACAAATGTACATAAGCACAAGAGCTTTGTTTTATTACAGTCTCACATTTTAAAAATTTACAATCAAAATACCTTGTAAAAAACAACTTTACACTCATTCCCTCTTATTACAATATAGCTAGCTACACAAATAGAAACAGGCTGAATAGGAGTCCCAGCTGAAATTAGAAGTATAAAAAAGCAGTGGGGCTTGTACCTACATAAAATATCTCTACTCAGATCTCCAAAAGTATGTCAGAACCCACTTTGAATTACCTGTGCCTAGTAAAGCATGTGAACTGTCTAATGATGTCTTTCTCTCAGTTAATTCCAGAACTGAAGCCCTGAGATGCCATCACTGATGAAAGCATAAATGCTTTCAGTCCATGGAAGTATTAAATGGAACACATCAGCTCCAACTGACTGCCGTGGATTATGAGCCTGCACACAGTTAACAAATTTTAGCATAAGACATCTCAGAAACAACTGAATTGTTTGAAATGATGCCTTATACCACTCAGCAGGATCTGCAAGACCCTGTCTGTCAAAGCGCTGAGTTTCTTTATACGCAGCAGTGGTGAACAGGGCTTTGGGGAATGATCAGTACCGAACTCTGTTTTAGGAAAAGCTGCCTCTAGTGAAGGGGGTTTGTCTGGCATAGGGTACTGGGTCGTTGTCATACACTATACAAACACTGCAAAAACAGCCCAGCTATTTTGAAATTATATTTGCAATGAGCTAGAGAGCAGAAGCACTCTGATTGCTCACATTGGGTCATCTCCTACCATTGTTATACATCATCATTTGATTAAAATGTCTCATTAGAAAAAGTAGGAGAGGTATAAACTTCTAATCTTTACTTCCTGAATGTATTAGAGGACATGCACATGTTTCTAAATGTGCCAGCTCTACAAACAAAAACTCATAGGACCAGAAAGAAGTCCTCAACTGATGCCTATCGACCCCAGTGGAAGTATTTGAAAAAAGCTTTCTACCAAGAACTACAGTCTTATCAGCTGGAAGGGTTTTCCATCCTGTTAATAAAGACTCAAAGTGAGATATATAGAGGTGGCTCTTCTGTGATTACACTGCTGTTGGCACTACGAAAGAAAGTACTGCTTGACAGATTAAATATATAGGCTGCCTCCAAGATCTAATACAGAGTACATTATTTAATATTTCTCTTTGGTATTGTTTTGAGGCTCTGACCAGGATTGTCTTAAAAATGACTTTTTTCAAAAGTGTGTGAACACCTGACGCGAATGTATCTGTGCATTTAGACTACAATCAAAATAGAATATGCAAAAAGAACCTGGAGACAGAAAGAGTTGGGCAACATCACACAGAAGATCAGTCTTAAATTTTCAAACCACCATGAAGATATTCAGAGTATTTGCAGATTTCCAGGTCATGGGTGAACTTTCCAAAGCTTGAAACATCCATTTGGCTTTGTTCTAATGTCAAACATATTTGATTGGCCCAGAGGTACAGATATATGAGTTCTGTACCAGCTATTTATTTTTCTGGAGATGATAACAGTAAGTACAGTATGTGCTATATGAGACATCTCACACAGAAGACAATATAGGAATGGGGAAAAAAAATGTATTGATTCCACCCCAGGACTGCTCATTAGATATAGTATGTTCCCATGATATATGCTTTGGTTTTGGTTGGGCTTCTTGGGGGATTTTTTTTGTTAGTTTTCTGTTTTGGTTTGGTTTGGTGTTTTTTTGTTTGTTTTTTTTGTTCATTTGTTTGTTTGTTTTGGTTTTGTTGTTGTTGTTGTCACCGTTACAAGGCTAGTTAGAACAGATGCAATCCTTCTCCTCAGATATGACAATGCAGAGTAAAAGTCTGAGGACTTTCCTTTATATGTAAGGTACATACAGATCAGTACTCTTCTTTTGTCTTCCTGCCTTTTCCTGGTTAAGGGAGAATGTGTGCAACCAGTGGCAACTATTTTTGCTTACCTGGAACTGAGGATTAGAACCTCGTAGGATGAGAAGAGATTTCCAGGCTATTGTAGAGTAACACTGTTTTACCTATGGTACATCTGAGGAGGATCTGTCCCTTTATCTGTGGATGGACACAATAATTGTGAAATAATGTGGTCAATATCACTAGTTAACATTTGTGTCCCAAACACTAATTAGTCCTCCTGAAAGGTCCCAGATACTTCACCCTGCTAAATATTCTCCAAACATTATTCACAGTCTAAACCAGAACACAAATATTCATGTGAGAGAGAAGGAAATGGAAAACAAATTTCTTTTCCTCTTGCTTGTGCACTTTGCATTAACCCAGTCCTTTCTCATACTAGGTCAGAAGGCTAAAAAGCCCCCTGTTTCATCAGACTGAAAAGACAATAACAGTCTTTTCTTTATATATTATTTTTATTTTAACAAGGTCACACTCTTAATTAGTAATATTTTCATTCTGTTCTTAATCATTACTATAAAAGAAAATGAGGCCAAAACCAGATCATCAATTTTTATGACTAAGTTAAAGGAAATTTTATTGAGTCGTGTGTTTTCACAGAATCACAGGATACTCTGAGATGGAAGAGACCCACAATGGTCAAGTCCAAATTGTAAGTGAATGGCCCAAAACCTTGGTGCTATTAGCAACATGCTCTGACCAACTGAGCTAATTTTGTTTTAACTTTCATAATATAAGAAAAAAAATCTGTGAGTGCTAACAAAGAATGCTAGAGCTCCACTACAGAAATAAAAATAAAATTACTGTGTGAATAATCACCAAATTAATGGCACATTAATAATAAGTTCATAGCTCTGAAGAAAGCAAACTTTACTTATGCTGATCCAAATAAGCAGAGACGCATTTGTTGTGTGTACTTATTTCTTGAAATATCTGACAGTTATTGTACTATTGTTGGGGTTTTAAGCCCAGCTGGAAGTTAAGGGCTACACAGCTTAATTTGGTCAACCCCCACCTCTCTCCCCTCTCACCTTGGTGGAAGGAGGAGGAGAATCAAAGTAAAACTTGTAAGTTAAGACTAGTTTAATAATCGAAAATAAAGTAAAATACACTGATAATGGTAAATTATAATAATAATGAAAATACAAAGATAAAAACAAGTGATGCACAATTCAATTGCTCACTATCCACAGATCAATGGCAGAGCTGCCTTCCTGAACTCAGATTGTGTCTCCTCACTGGTAACTCCCCTCACTTTATATACTGGGCATAAATATCCATTTGGGCAGTTCTGGTCATCTGTCCCAGCTAGGTTCCCTCTCAGTTTCTTTGGGTACCTCCTCACAGAATGTGAAACAAGGAAAAAAAAACATCCTTTCCTTAGGACAAACACAACCTAGCAAAACCCAAAACATCAGTGTGGTATCAACACCATTCTTCTGAATCCAAAACACAGCCCTGTAACCACTACTGAGAAATTAACTCTGCCCTAGCTGAAACCAGGACAACTGTCAGTGTATTTTTAATGCTATTCTGCATCACTGCCTTCTTCATATCTGATTATAAAAGGTTGAGAGGGTTGCTCATGACGGAGCACAGAATAACATTTAAACTGTTTATCCCAAATTTGGGTTTCAAATATGCGAGCCATTCTCACCCCCAGCCTCCATATAATACAAACCCTGTGCGGACAACAGGAAAACCCAACCTTCTGTGAATCTTGGCTGATTCTAGTCAGTCATCCTCAGCAATGTACCAACAGTGAACCAGCAACCTCCCAACACAGTATCTATACTTTTAAACATATTTTAGGTATCCCAGAGTGCTGAGTTGGAGTCACAGAGAGTGAAAGTAGGACTGCAATGGGCAGCTGGGATCCTGCCCATTTTAGGAGCAACAGCAAGGGAGAGGTGTCATCACAGGCACCAACATCAAGAGCAAAAGACTTCTCTCAGGTGCAGGTAGATAGCAGTTATCTGCCTCAATGACATGAAGAAATATTGTCATTGGACAGCTTGCTAGCTCATGTGAAAAGAGCAGCATCAGTGAACTGAATAAATGGAATTACAGGAGTGCAAAAAGAACTCAAAAGGGTAAGTGCAGAATCCCAGTAATGTTTTCTTTTTTTTATATAGATATCCACTTGAGGTCATTGAGATAATTTCAAAGTACAATATTGAGAATATCTTAATCTATCCTGAAGTTCTTCACAGTGGAAAAGAAAAGGTTGGTTCAATAATCAAATCCCAACTCAGCTGCTGTGATTACTATGATTCCCTTTCTGCTTTTGATAAAATAGACCATTTTCCCTTTGGGGGTTGTACAAGCCCAAATCAATGAACCAAAATTGGTTCTAACACACTAATTTTGGTTCATTGATTTCCAGGCCAACATTCCTTTTATTTACTAGACAAAATCTCAACAATCTGTCAGTAGCATTTGTCGGCCTTTTTGTTTGAACTTATTTCAAATGCTTTGTCTTCTTTTCATTGTTCACCTACCATCAGCAAGTGTTCCAAGGTACTGTAATATTTTCTGGAAGCTCGCTTCCTGAACACCTGCACAAGGTGTACTTTGGGGTACACTTGCTGAAGATGATACACTATATTGAACCTGAAATTGTGCTAGAAGCGAGAGCTTCTACTGCCTAGGCAAAAGTATGAAAATATTCTAAATGGGTCATCATGGTAGGTTTTGGCTTTTATGAACAAAATGGAACATGCACACCCAAGAGAGATAAAAATTACTATTCCAATACTACCATTGAAAAAGGTGCCTTTGTAACTTTGGTGTGTTCCAGATTTGCAAAACCATTCTTGACTCAACACTGCTTTAACTGAAAGGCTTAATTGGTGCTAAGTCATACAGTGCACTGTGCATTTTGCTGAGCTTACCCCTTATTAATGTCATGTCAAAGTAAGTGAAAAATAACACTTTTTCAGGCAACAAAAGGATTTTTTTTTTCCCATTACAATGATACATACAAAATTTTTACAGTGGTAAAGATGAACAGTCACAATTACTTGGCCTATATGAATTTTAGTATGACTTTAGTTTTTCCTCTTTAAAAAAACCCTAATATTCCCTTTCACTATCATGGCAAACACAATATTTGAAATGAATATGAAAATAGTTTTGTAGCTTGCATATGAAATAGGTGATTGATATCCAAAATACCATTCATTTCTTGGCCTGAATGTTCATTTCTAAATCCTGAAAGATAGAAAAGAAATATAAGAAAATAGAAATTATATCATATTCCATTTTGCATGACTACATGTAGCTAAATTTAGTTCCTAAATTTTATCTGGTTTGAAATGTCCTTGTCTTTTGCTCTTTCAAAAGAATTTCAGCAGAAATGCCTATTTTGGTTTAGTTATTTATTTATTGCTTTTAGAGGAATAGGGAATTAACAAAAGGCAAGTGATCATACACTGATTAACTTAAAAAAATACATATTTCCAACCATAACAGAAAACTATAGGCATTTGATATTTTCAGTGTGTTGTTCTTTCAAAAAGAAGCAAAGGCCTCAATTCACTGTGCATTTCTCTGACTGGTAAGCCAGGAATGCTACACAAAATGGAATAATTCATTTTCTGGTTGTTATTCCCATTTCTTTAATGAATTTAATGAATGTTATTTCACATCCTGGCTTTAGTTCTTATCAGTTCTATTGAATATGTACTTTTCATTTTGGAAACTTTGGGATTTGGGATTTTTTTGCATACTTACTAAAATGGATGTTTGAGCAGAGATGATTAATGGGAATCTCTACTATATTCTCTTGGACGTATTTTACTTCCATTCCATTCCATTCCATTCCATTCCATTCCATTCCATTCCATTCCATTCCATTCCATTCCATTCCATTCCATTCCTTCTTCTACCTTGCTTTTTCATTTTCCTGTCCTGGCCTTATCCAAAGCTAACAGCAGCCCGTTAAGTGACCTCCATGGTTTCAGTGAACTCCAGGATAAGACCCTTAGGTGTTAATGAAGAACTAAATCTCTACTTATTACTTCATGCACATTGCAGATATGATTTCACTTTAGTGATTCTGACTTTGGATATTTCTTAGCACCCCTGGCAAGGCACTAAACTTTTAAATAGTACAGTAAAATAATTTATTGTTTTGTCAGGACATAAGCCTGATGAAAGAAGTAAGAAGGAAAAGGGAATAGAAACAAGGCTTATGAAAGGACAGGTGAAATATAAATAATAGAAAATAAGAGACAACTGTTTGCTTAATTAGATACTGAGAATAAATGAGCTTTTAGAACAGATTTGAAAGAGCATTGATGTAAGAGAATGAATTGAAACCAGGAGCTCATTCCACAACAGACAGGCAAGGAAGGAAAGAGTGTTTGAAATCAGTAAGGATGAGAGAATTTTAATTGCCTTTATGTTCTTGCTTTTTGCATCTCAACAAACAACGTTCAGCAATCAAAGGTTAATAGCAAACAACTTGTCATAATTGGATTGCTCTCCTCCCAAAACGGCACAGCAGCAGCAAGGCAAAATATTCACATTTGCCAGCCATGACCTGCCTTGATAATTCCAAAGTTGTGCTGAGAAACCTAGAAATGTATTAATAGAGAGCAGAGCAAATGGAAGGCACGATAACAAGCAGACCACAGACTAACCAAAACCCACCCAGGAAGAGTGACAAAAAAGGAAAGGTTCACTGCTGTTACATGAACTCTGACAGCATATTTAAAAGCTGTCAATATGTGTGAGACAGTGGCTATAAACACTGAAATTCTTTAGAGAATTTGTTTACTTACTGCATAAACTACAGCAGCCTGGTTTCCCAACAAAAGCACTCTTGCCATTGTGGTCACTGTGGCAGGGCAAGTATGAGGGCAGCTCCAGCGTTATCATGCAGCATCAACAGAATTGTCCGACACTTGTTGATTACAAAGTAACTATTAATGCCAGTGATTTCTGAAACAGAAATAACACTGTGATGTTTCCAATACATACATGACCCTTTTATTAGTAGTATAACAAATACTATGTGCATCTTTCATGAAGCCTCCGTGCATTTTGTATGAAAATCAACAATGAAGCATAAATGTTATCAGGAAGTTTTTGACTTCAGTGTTGCTTTTCTTTTTATTTTGAGTGTTGATCTTCTGAACCTACTTGAAATCTGAGGTGAAAAACATCAAGGAAACATGGGAAGCAAAGATCGATGAACTGATAAAGACCCAGCTAGCAACACAGTGCACCAAACCTGAGATGTATAAGATGCAGACCATATGATTTCTGCAGAGGGAGAAAAATAACTCAAGCTTACACTGTGCTTAAACTTGTTTTCTTGTTTTTTTTTTTTTTTTTCAAGATAAATGTGGCCCAAAGATCTCTGGGTAAATGTTGAAGTGTTTAGGACAAGATAAAATCTACATAGTATTCATAAATTGTGCAAAACTCCAATAAAGTTCCTTATTTTAATACTGGATCTTGATAGAAAGATGGACTGCTTCTAAAAGTTGTTAAATGTATGAATTTTTGTAAGTCACTTCTTTTAATATTGTAAATGAGTTTCCAAATAGTTGTGTATAGTATTTCAGTTTCCCCTGGCAGGAGCATTTTTTATGTTCTTGATGCAGTGATGAATTATCTGGATTGTTGCCTTACAAATATTAAAAAGACTACAGAAGAGAGCAATCAGGTCTTTATAGTAGAATTATTATTTTCTAGGCCAAAAGTATTATTTCTTAGGCCCCATTAAGACATCAGTAGGGGCTCAGCAGCTCAGAATCAAATCCTGACAGTGCAATAAAGCAAACGTGTTTTTGTGGTTTTTTTCCTTCTCTCTTAAAGCAAGAATACTTTAAGATATCAAATATTGCAGAAATTCCCTAGATCAGTCCTGCCTGGAGAAAGGAGAGAAGCTGTGCAGCATGAGTCATTCTTAGCCAATCCCTCTTCATAACATCTTCTCCCCTTTGTGCCCCACCAGAACACATCTATTATTTCAGAGCTTCTCTCTCAGACATAACAGCATCAAGCATTCCTTGCCTATGAAGCGGGAGGATGAGCATTAAGAATCCTCCCATAGGAAACTGGTCATATATTTCCAGAAGACTTCATACCCTGCACACTGATAACGGCAAGAGTTCGAATTTTCTAAGCAGAGGAAAGAATTTTATAAAAAAAAATCACACAAGAAAGTCCTTGCTCTGCTGATGTCATAGGTAAAAATCCCATTGGCTCAAACAGAGACTATTTCACCCCTTGTCTTACTGCCACAGAAAATTCAGAAAGGACACATTATCAACCACTGTCTCCACCCATATCAAATTGTGTAACCAGCACAGAACAGCAAGTAAAAAGGCACACTGATCCTGCATAGGTTCAATTTTAATGCAGTTTCATCCAGAGCAAAGAAAACTCAGGCTGCATATGCTCATATATTTTTCATAAGGACATATTTCATCATGAAATTTTCACCTAGAATGTAAGGGACCACACTAATTCACTCTAGCAAATTATAAATGCTTTTTTTTTTTTTTTTTTTTTTTTTAGGGTGTGTATGTGTGTGATTCAGTGCACCAATGACATCTTATCAGCATGGGAATAGAAAAACATAGTGGCATCCTGCTGATTCATTTCAAAATTTTCTAGGAAGTCTCTGCTTTTCCTCTTGGTTATTTATAAAGAAATACAATTAATCATAATGTTCTACTGATTTAATTGCTCTTATTTAGTTTCTATAGAGATGTTTTTACTTATGTTTTACATGACTTTTCTTAAAACAGGGATGGGAAAATGGTGACTTTCAGAATTATGCTTGTCCAAATTGCTGAAATAAAGCATATATAATAGAATAGCAACTGTACAATTAGATACCTGGATAAGAATATCTGGTTTGGTGATTAGATTTCTGGGCTTTAGTGCATTTTTTCCTTTCCCCATTTTGTTTGGTTTTACTCTAAATATATAGGAAAAGGGCTTAAAAATGGTAATTACAGAACTTAACACTGTGTGTCACAGTTAGGAAACAATGTTCCGATCCACTGTCACTTCCACCTGGAATAGAAAGACTGTCAGTTATTACATGATGTAGGACAATATAGTGTTATTCCACGTCTTACTGGTGTGTTTTGTCCATTAAATGTGTTGAAATAAGTTTTCAGCTCAAAAGAAAATCCAAAGATCATTTGAAACAACATTTGATCTATGTGTATGTACATAAATAGAGTTTGTGAACAAAGCAGTGTTCAAAGACGAAATAATATTATTCTCCCTAATGCCTAGGAGAGAGCTCTTGTGCTACTCAACTCAGTTTGTCCAAAACATGCTTTTAGAAGTTGTGTCAGACTCTATACAATGACATTATATCACTGATTTGGAAAGAGTCCTCTTCTGATGGTGATGTAAGATCAGGATATAAAGCACAGATATGTATGCAGCACTGGACTGACAGCCAGTGTAAGTACAAGCAGCAAGACAGTAAAATAAGGCCATGAAATATAGAATGGCCTCTGTGTGGTTCCTGGCTAAAATCACTGGGTTTTAGCAAAATTTAAGGCTCAGTAACACAAGGAAAAGCCCTTTGGAGGATCTGCCGGCATTCCTTGCACCAAGGGACGTGGTGGGGGATGAGTGAAGCCTGATCCAGGAAAGGATAAGTGGTGCTCAGGCACACAGGACCACTCTGCACAAAGCAAACTTCACTGTTTAAGTGAACTGGATTTAAGAGCACTTCATTTTGCAGAGGTTGTAACTGGCCTTGGGCTTTGGTCCAAGATATCCATTTGGTATCAAATACCTAGTGAATGAGCAGTGTTTTAAGAGTTTGTAGTCCTTCAAGGCAGTGTTTTGCCAAGAAGAAATGGAATAAACAGGTTTTTAAGTTCAATTATGGAGGACACTTTAGTAATCTCCTTTCCCAGTTTTCATGTATATGTATATGTATATGTGTATGTGTATGTAGGTGTAGTATATGTATATACAGGACTGAGCGTGGCTTGCAGGAAGGTGGTTCAGATCAAGGAATGGCTCAGAAAGACCTCAGCTGGGAGGCAGGGCAAGAAGGTGTAGCTTGAATGAGGGGGGAAAGAGGGCAATTTATGTGTAATTGGTAATTATTGATTATATGTCAATTAATGAAAGGAAATTCTAGACAGATTATAAAATACGCAGACAATATGCCCAGACCTGGTTAAGGACAATAAGCTTCTCACAAACAATATTGAATAAAAATAATTATTTCTTGACATTTTCTCCCCTTCTTCAAATGTCAACTTAATTTTTTCCAGACTTTTACTTATTAATGTGGCAGATCCTATCCATCATGTCATGCTTATTCTTATTTTGTCAGCAATTCAAGCCAGAGATATAACTCAAAGTAATCACATTAAATGGTCAAAGCAAGGTACATTCTATAATATCTTTGCTCAAATCTTTTTTTCAAAAACATTTTATTTTATTTTATTTGGTTTCATTGCAGTATTTTTTGAGGGATATAACTATTTACCTGATGAGCTGGAGATTTATTATCATAATAATTTCAAAAGTGATTTTCATATCTGGCATTAAATACATGAATCATCCATGAAAAGTAAATTTCAGTAAGACATTGCCTATTTATTATTCGTGTGGATCTCAATTATTTATGATCTTTTTTCATATAATATTTATGTGCGTTAATCACTATTAATCATAAGGTTTTACTCCTGACTACAGCTAATGCTTTTGCATACCTCTTCCTTATGCAGACTGCACACCCTTATCATGAGACTGCTGTATGATGTGACTTCCAGTCACAGTACATGTCCTTTACCAAATTCACTTGTTTGCTTTGTTGGATTAAATAGATTAAATAGGAAAGTCAGTAACTAGATTTTCTAGTGCTGACTTTCTCACTTGGATGCATTGGGAGCAAGGGAAACTCATTACAGCTGTAGATATCCTGCTCCTTCTATTTCTAAACCAGGTCTGTGCAGAAGTTGACTGAGTACTGCAATCACATTTTAACATGGCAAGTAAAATGTGTGGAGCACTGCATTTTCTTGAAATACTGGCAAAATTAAAGTGAAAAGTGTTATGGAGCTGTTTACTCACCTCTGACACTCCACCTTACAGGTACTTTTCTGGTTTCATAGCAGCCTAAGGGAAGTGCTTAAACCTGTGTACAGAGAAATAGAAAAACACAGTTAGCATTTAGAAGTTGAAGAAAGTCCAGGGGATGTTTGAGAGTCTGTTAGACTACTTATTTGACATATGCAGGCAAAAAGGAATCCTTGACTAACAACAACAACAGCAACAACAAATATGTCTCTCTCCATACAGGAACTGAAGCAGAATACAAGAAAAATTATCCTCATACTAAACCAATGCAATGGTTGCAATGCAATATTTAATCCTGGGCTGCTAACATGTTGCCTTATGTAAATTATATATAGGACAATGAACGTGCGAGAGATTTATATGGACTAAAAAGAGCACTCAGACAGCCTAGATTTGCCTGTGTAAAATCCAGCATTTTGCAATATAAAATTAAATGTGAGAATAAATAGTTCAGACACATAAATCAAAATCTCAACAGAACAGCCAATTCTTATTCAGTCCAGCTTGCTACAGCAATTTCTTTATCCCTGGTAAGACAATGTCTTGTAAGCTACAGTTATCTTAGTCCTCAACCAGCTCCTCTGTGGGATGCTAAAAATGCTGGGAAAAGAGACCAGGTGCTGTCAGCAGAAATGCAGGAACATTGATCTAAGTACTGCTAGTATAATTCAGACAGGTCAGAGATGCCACTTTTGGAACCTGGAAAAATTAAAAAAAAAAAAAAGTTTTCTTGTCTATTTTCTGTTCATATGTAGTTATGTTTGGGTTCACTTGCAATGGTATTTATGTTTGGGTAAGGACATTAATCATAGACATCTACAGAATGCAGTGCTCTTATCTCTACTGTGATGTTCAGAGTCTTTGGAAAAAAACTGTGAATGGAATGTGTAACTATAAGATGTTGGAAAATACAGCTTACTGAGAGAAGTGTTCTCAAAATGCACATGGATTTCTCCATGCAGCTCTTTCCAACAGCTAAATGATGAACATTTAGCATTCCAGAACCTTCCAAATGCATTTCCTGTTCAGATTTTTTTTTTTTTATTTCTTCAGGGAATGGTTCTTGGCTATCAATAAGTTCATTATCATACAGGGATCTGTGAATAACAGTAGTTTCTAGGGGTTTTTTTTTGCTAGTCAGTAAAAGAGCTGACATTCAACTACGCAAAACAAACTATACTTTTCTTGCATCCTGGTTGTATACTCAGTAAATAAGATTATATATATACTGATTTTACTTTTCTTCTGGTGGTTGATAGAATTCAAACTTCCACACTGAAAGCTCATTTCTAGGAAGTCTTCATGTGAAGATGGCTCAAAGTTTTGAATGTTCATAACAAGAAAATGTTAATGAATAAGAAGCGTATGAACTTGTGGCACCAAGTGGGCACCCATTCCCTCTCCTGTGTTGCCCAACATCATTAATTGCTACCTACTGTTAGATGCACATTTAGAAAACAGTACATTTTATCTTAAATGCATTTGTGCCACTAAAGCAGAAACCAAGCATGCTCAGATTTGCAATACCACAGACTTGGTTTATTTTATGCTTTTGCAATTTATCTGCTTTGTGGAACAGCTCTCCCTCTGAGTTGATGAAAGCCTAGGGCAGCCCATTTTCCTTCCTTTTGCTACTGTGAGGGCACTTTTGTACTAAGAAGCCTTCCTCCCAAGATGTCATAATTGCTTCAACCAGTTTCTTTTTATGATATGGCATTTCCCCTCCGCGAATGCATTGCTTCAGTGAATTCACAAACCAGCTCTGTCTGGTTCAAATCCATGAACCTACCCTTACGATAAGATAATGAATGCACATTCATCAAGCACAACCACACTGGAAGTGCTGTGGGCAAGTGTAAAGTACAATAAATTTTGTTAAATGAGGATGATGCCTTTTTAGAGGCATATCGCTTCTCAGAGGTGTTTGTTCACTCATCTGGCCCCACTACTCACCACAGAAGGAGGTTTTGGTCATTCTGTGTACAGGGAGATAAAGTACAGCAGCAAATGTAAATAAAAGAAGCATTAATGAATAGATATAGATATATTGGCGTTGTATTTAATTAGTTGCTGTTGGGAAAGGGCATAGCAAAATATAAAACTGATTTGAGCTGCTTCATATGTTATAGTAAAAATTTAATCAGTTAGCCATATAATGCCAGGCTGAAATACAGATGGTTAAAACAACAGCACAAAACATTAGTTTTATACATGTAGTAAAGAAACATATCTGCGAGTTTTAATGTCTTATTCCACATAAGTCAGGAGGCTTTATTTCCCTTTTAATAAAAAACAAGAGAAAACTAGAACTCCCTCCTTACACCAGTAGATAAAAAGTGCTTTATGTACAAAAGTTTTCATATCATTATCACTAATATTGAACAGCAGTGAGATCTCCAAGCAGCTTTATTAAATATCCCGTGCTTTATATGTAGGGTAGATTGAGATTAACTTTAAGGAAAGAAATTTTTTTATGATGTGGATGGGGAGGCACTTGTTCAGGCTGTCCAGAAAAGTGGTGGATTCCTCACCAATGGGAATGTTCAAGTCAGGTTGGATGGGGCTTTGAGCAACCTGGTCTGGGGAAAGATGTCCCAGCCCATGTCCAAGAATCTGTGTCAGATCATCTTTAATAATCCCTTCAGAACAAACCATTTGATGATTCTATGTGGTTATTACCTTAAACACACATCAAGGTTTTGCCAGGATTAGGTGGGGGAAAGGAATTATCTCATGTAGGCTTTCAGGCTCAGCTTGGGCTCTAGTTTGATCACTCACTATGTTGTCAGATATGCAGACTCAGGCTCTGGGCAGAACAACTTTAAAAGGGGATGTTGAGATCAAAAAAAGACTGAAGGTCCACATTTATCTTTCTGAGAACTTAAAGACAGCTCCAGAGATGCATCTTCCTCAGTAGATGTGCAAGATACTTAGCATCTCTAGGATCTGGCAAAACCAAATCCCTTGACATTTCTCAACCTCCTGGCATAGCTTTTATCCACGGGTTCTATTCCAAAATGCTATTAAGGCTTCCATAACACATGAGTTTTACAATCCAAGATAAATGATGGACGTTTGCCATGCAATTTATAAAGCATAAGATTTGCTCTGTGATCTACCATGCCTGGAGAAGTCTGTAGCCAAGATCTCTCAGGAAGACAGTGCTCTGCTTTTGCTCTCACTGAAGATTTGTCCTGAGCAGGAGTGTCAGCAAATTGCAGGCACTATGATATATTGTCTAACAGAGGAGAATTCATTTGGGAGCAAACAATAAACTGAGTTCAAAACTTCATTGTGCTGCACAAATCAGATCTGTTATGTAAGGCTGTCTCTTAACAGGAACAAGCCTGAACCAGCTGCTAAACTCATTAGTTTAGACAGACAGAAAATCTACTTGTTTTTTTTAAATCTTACATTTTTAAATCTTACTGTTGTTAATGAAGGAGCAAGAACACTTTTTGATATTTATAATGTAGAGACAATGTTAAATCTACAAATTGAGACAGTATAGAGCAATTTTATGTACAATTTTAAATTTTATTTCATAGACCTTATCTGCTGCTATTTTAATTTTTTTTTTTAATGTTTTTCCTTCAGTGTCAATCTATATTTTTTCTTCCAGGTTTCTCCTAGCATTTCTTGCCATACAGCTCTCTGACTCATTTAACACTCTATAGAAATACGAAAGGATCCTTCAGGCAGCTTGGGCAAATTAATGATCTTCTTCAAGGGTCACAGGGTCATCTAATGCCAGAGTCACAAGTGCCTATGCATACATAAAATACAGAACACTGAAAGTATTAAAAAAATGCTCCAGTAATATCAAGAGCATATTTTAATTGTTCGCTTCAGTAAACTTCCCATAGCTCAACCACACCCAAGAGGTCTTTGATGAATTTAGATCTGCATATATTAAATGATAATATTTGTTCTATAAGAATGAAACAGTAGCCTCTTACAAAAGAAGCTCAAAGTGCAAAGAAGATTTGCATTTTCCTTCTCTAAATATCTACAGATGTCTCTAAGCCAACCTGTTTAACTCAGCTTATGGTTGAAAGCCATATTCTACAAAGTTGACAAATACCAACGTGTTCCCACCTAAATTCCCAAAAGAATCTTATCAGTCATTCATGCTTTTAGTAAGTCACAATACTCGACTTAGGAACAAAACTCCTTTTTTTCTCTTATAATCAGATCCTAAAGATCCTTCAGAGTGGGA
Organism: Phainopepla nitens; assembly: GCA_013400175.1. Lineage (NCBI taxonomy): Eukaryota > Metazoa > Chordata > Aves > Passeriformes > Bombycillidae > Phainopepla > Phainopepla nitens. The sequence goes on from VXBQ01014007.1 coordinate 983,375, forward strand.
ATGACACCTATAACATTAGGGATGTGAGTTATGAATCTTACTTTATGCTGTTCAGTGTTCCTAAACCAAAGCAGTTGAGAAGTCATAGCTTTGACCTGAAAGAGATGTGATTACAAGTATGCTAAGTGCATAATGAACACAGACATTATAAATGTGAGTACACAGGATGTATTCATATTACAAATGAATTTAAAACCCCCCATGACTGATAAGAGCATATGGCATTAATAACATAGTGCCATTCTTTCCATACCATTTTCTTCCACTCTTATGTATGACAAAAGGCAGTTTATACATAGAGAGTGTAAATAACAGGCTCATTCATCATGAAGACCCTCAAACTCTGTATTTTCTATATTTTCTACTGCTTTCCGCTATCAGGAAAAATAGCTACATAACTTTTGTTCAAAATGATGAACGTATTTTCCAAGGGGGAAAAGCTCTGGATAATTGTTTCTATTTTGAAGCCGACACAGCATAAATTAATCTTTTATAATAACACAAAATTGTAAGTAATCTTGACTTTCCAGACTAGTGACTTTGAATACTTAAAATTATTACTTATGTTGGATCGAATAACAGCTACTGTTATTGCAGGAAAAAACATGTAACAGAAGAGACAACATGCACCTTTTTAGATCAGCAAATCATTTCCACACCACTGTGTAAAAAGCTTTCTCTCCTTACTTGATGCATATTGAGTCAGTTTTCAGGTCAATTGTTCTTAACTTGCATTAATCAAAAGCAGAGAATGTAATGAGCTACCAAGAACATATTTAGGAACTTAGCTAACAGTCAGGCTATAATTTTACTGGATAATTTTTTCTGGATTCTGGATTTTGGGGAATGATTTCTCCATTTCAAACATAAAGAAAAACTAAAACAAGAAAACTATGAGCAAACAAAAGCTGGGCTAGATGAGGGGCAAAGGAGGTCTTGGTTCTAAAAGCAACTGTGCTATTTACCAAGTGTTTCTGGAACTGCAGAGGACAGCAGAACTAACTATCTATTCACCTACCTGGCCATTCTGCAATTGCTTGAGACCCTTTGCTGTAACAGGCAGCACAGCTTTTAGGAACGCTTTTTGGCAAGGCAGGTTATGACATTCGCAGCAGTGAAAGAAAACACTGATCATTACAGCTCCTGCTGTGTTCTGCACGTGTCATTCCTTGGGAGGACATTTAATGATCGGCAAACATGAAGTGCCTGTGAAAACTTTGATTCCTCATTCTTTCAAGTATTGACTGAGCTAACCACAGCTCAGCCTCAGCAGAGAAAATTCCAACTTCCTTATGGCCCCCTCCTTCTCTCATCACATGCTGCCAGTGGTTTTGATAAAAAAAAAACCTGAGTCCAGGGATTTAAAATCTCCAATTATTGAAGTTTGTAGTCTTGACTTTATTCCCATTCATAACATTAGTCACTTTTCCTTCATTTCAGGAAGAATGAGCTAATTAATTCATTAATGAAACTTGTGCTCCAGTTTCTCCATTTGTGCTCCACTTTCTGGAGATGTTGGTTTACACCCTTGTTGCTAATTACAGTGTGATTAGTTAACTGAGAAACTGCATTCAACTCCCCAAAGAAAGATAATGAAAGGTCAGTTACTCTTGGCCTTCCAAAAGGAAATCTCACCTGCTACCCTTGCTCTAGCTGGTCCTAGCACAAGCAGACAAGCAAAACCTGTTGCATCCTTAGGTTGTCTCATGATCTAAGTGTAAGGTGTTTAATGGGATTCATAGGTCTTGTTTAATTCCATTTTATCCCTGGTAATTTGCATATTCAGCATATTTGAGTGGGGCAAGCAATGCTCTTGAGCTATTCACATGCATTTATGAAGTCAATAATAAACTCAGTTTGTTCACAGTGATCATGCGCAGCTCTTTCTTATTTGAACTTTTCTGCCATGAATTTTCATAACATGGGAATTGCAGGAAGTTCCTACTAGCACTGGATATGTTTATCTGGGAATAAGGGGGAGGTAGAGGATACCACTTGCTGTAATCAGTGCTTCAGTATTGATTTCAGCCAGATAGTATTTGATTAAAGTTATTTATGCTTAAATGATTTGCCTTCAAAACTGTGCTGAAGAAAAAAGCTTAATGTATGCAATTTAGATGGCAAAACAGACAAAATAATGCTACTACACTAATGCAATTTTTAAAAATATATTCACTTAAATCATTTACCGGTAGGAGAAAGCAATTATGAGTGTCACAAAAGCCCAGAAATAATAACTTTTGTAATACAAAACATATCTTATTATATTAACAGTAATAATGAAATTAGGCTTCTAATTAATGTTTTTGAAGAAGACTTTGTCAAAAAAAAAAAATCCCCTTCGTAATATACATATAATGCTGTATGTGCATGTCAGTGCCCTCTGCTGGATAGAGATAGATCCAAACTGGTGTTTATGATCAGGTCTTCACCCAACAGCTGTTTGTAAGAAGCTATAAACTGTTGTTATTCAGTACAAAAGGTGAAGGAAATCATACTTATGAGGCATATGATGGAAAAAAAAAATTTTTGGCATATAATATTCCTAGATTTTAACCCCAGGGTCCATTGCAAGTTGTTGAGGTAAGCAGCTGTGATCTATCTTTCATTATCTGCAATTATTAATTATCTCTTTCTTTGTCCATGAACAAGTGCAACTACTACCCAAAAGGTTTCATTGTGCAGTATTTCAGTGTGGAATTTTATTTTCCTTTTTTCCTCAGCTATAGCCTTCTATTTTAACACTATATATTACAGGAGGCCCCCAAGTAGCCTTCAGAAATGTTTATCAGCTGTTTTACAGAACATGGTTTACTGCTGCTGAAATAATTTTTACAGAAATGACATAAACACTGTCCCTACTTCACCTACTCTAAGACAAACAACATTCTCTATTTTCAGGGCTCTTAACCTAACCAGCTCTAAATTCATTAAAAATTGCAGCCCAGTCTCAACTTCATTCCAGATGAGAGTCTGCCTTCAGGGTCATTCATGGGGGCCACCAGTGAAAAATGTGTCACTCTCCTATTCCCAAAATGTTGTACTGGGGAAACCAAATGGGTTATCAAGGAAGAAAGTCATTAAGTAGCCACGTGTTTGAGGTAAGATGCTGATTTGGTATTGCTATAAATCCCCTTTTCCTTCTGAATACTAAGCTATTCCTTTTAATTCTTTTAAAGGAAAAGTTCTTCATTCTGGGTGCCCTGTTCACTCTCATAGTAGCCCTCAGTTGTTCTACTTTGCATGGATACAAATAACCATTTGTCAGTAATCAGCCATAGCACAAGGCAGCATCTTCCCAGAGCTCAGAAATTAATCAAAAGCCAGGAACTGCTGCCTTGTCAGAGTTTTGCTGCATCCATAGGGGCAGTGGTTCACAGTTTCAAATGCATCCTGTGTTCCAGCCAGCATTGCTCCATTTCACTCAGTGCTGTGTTTTCCCGTGGAGAGGTGCTTGGTCAGTCAGGCTGCTGTCCTGAGGCTGCCCAAGAGCTGCTCCCTGAATGTCTCTGCACAAACCGATCCTCTGCTTTTGCCAAAGGCTTTTATTCAAGCAATGCCTTTTTGCCTGCAGTAACAACATGTTAAAAACTGAAGCATGAATTGAGATGATCATGCACGTTTAAAGTGTCTATAATCAGATTCTCACTAGTAATATCAAGATTTGGACTCAGTAATTAATTATAATTGCAAAAGCAACATTGTGAAAAACTGGCTTTTCTTGATGCTTTTGGGGATTTTTTGGGGTTTTTTGTTTGTTTTGTTGGTTGGTTGCTTGGTTTTTTGTTTGTTTGTGGTTTTTTATTATTTATTGTTCTCATCTTCTTTTTAGCCATAATAGTTAAAAACATTATAGTTAATTTTGGGGGATGGCAACATGCATCTCAGTAGTCAAAAGAAAATCAATAAAACATCTGCCTTTTTGTGTGGACAATATTGCATTTTTTCTCTGTTGAAGGTCACCTGGGATAACTAAATCTTGTCACTCTGGAAGTGCTTGTGAGCTAGACATGCCTCAACTAGTGATGATCAGCCATGAAAGTACTTGCAATTGAGCCTAATTAGTCTTTAAAGTTTAATCTTATTAAGCATCAGATTTTTCCAATCTTCTGCAACCAAGCCTCCCACTGAAATCAACAGGAAAATTAAAACAGAAAATATTTTGTAGTCAGACCCAAGAGGAATTTGGAATGTTTCTAGTTTTCTCACAGGATCAAAACCACACCACTGCAGCAGCTCAGCATCACAATTTCGTGTAGCACAGTGACACACATTCTATAAATGACCACACAGAGCTTTCTGTCTATTAACAGCTGTTCAAAAATAAAAGGGGTTGGAAGCGACAGCAAATGATCAGAAGTCAATGAGAAATCTGTGGTGGTCTTTCCCTGATTTCCAGCATGTCCTCAAAAGTAGGGATGTCGAGGTTCTAGAACAAAACTGTGGGAGAGACCCTTAATCTGAGAGGAGTGTGCCAGTGTAAGCATGTGTGGGTACTAGAATGAAATTATGGCAAATGTACCCAATTTCCTTTCTGTGGTGTTATATTTCCAGATTGCTCATTACTTGCAGAATTATTATTTAAATATTCAGTAGAGTAATAATCTGAAAACAGCTCAAGTACAAGTGAAACTACAAAATGAAGCTCCTGTAATCTTTATGCAGCACTGCAATGAACAATGATTAATCACCTCTAAAGTAAGTATCTGTTGATGATACAAAAAAAAAAAATTGCAGTTTCTCATGAAATTACAACCTATTTTCTACATCTTATGAAAAGTTAATGAAAATGAAAAGTTTAAGCATATTTGTAAGTAATCCATAAGCATTGCTTTTATTGACCAGTTAATCAAATCTGATTTATTAAATCAGATTTAAATATTTAAAAAAGTGAAACTCATCAACACCTTAATATTCAAATTAATTAATGCAAAATTTATTAGAAATATAGTGTTTTTAGAAACTTAACAGACTATTTTCTGCAACTTTACCACATTAAAAACAATGTTCCAGTTTATTTCTTTGAATGTCATATACATACCAATAGAAAGCATCCACAAGAAGCAATAAGAGATACACACACTCTGGAAATAAACAGAGTAATCTCATTCTTTAGTACTGTGAGCATATTATTTTTATTAGTCAGCTATTACATGCAGGTGAAGAGTTTTCATGAATATGCAGAAGAAACATAATATCCATGAATAGGCCTTAAACAGTTGGGGTTGAGAGCTTTAGTCCTAAATTAGCTTTAAACATTTTTGACATTTCTAGTTTATCAATAAATATATTCTTAGGCTTTAGAACTTTCATAAACTTGAGCCCTATGGAGTTATTCCTTTTTAGAATTTTTTTTTTTTTTACTCACCAATGCTTATTTGATAATTATCTGTCATTTATTCTCTAATTTCGCAGATAAAGGTGTTCAGTACCCTCCTTCAGAAGCAGATCTGGCATCATGACACACACAGGTAAAAATTTCTTGAGAAAGCAACTCATTCTAGCACAAGTTTTTTTTACCCTGTGTGTAAGCCTTTCACAGAAAAAAATAGGAGCTGGACATCAGCATGAACTGTCTTCCTAATGTGATTAGGCTCAAAAATGAACTGAATCAGAAATGAACAGTTCATGAACACAACTCAGTTTGACATTTGTTCCCAATGAAAATGATCTCTGAGCAAATGGCCCAAATAAAGCCCATGGGTCTCCCAATTCCCCCCCAAATCCCCATCATCGGTGATGTAACGATTACAGAGCACACATGAGGTCAGCACACTGCATTTTGGAGTCCAGATCCTGTATCTTGTCCATTGGGCTGTTGCTTGTCCTCTTAATTTTAAGGCTATGTTTGTTTTTTCACATGAGATCTTCAACAACAGTGACAAAATGTGGTGAGAACCTGAGAGGTGATCAGCAGATCTCATGACACCGTTGTCACTCTTCCCACCGTGCTCCTAAGTGTCCCTCTCACATGGGGGCCCTGGCTCTGTCCTGATGAGAGAGCCCAATGAGATCCTGGTGAGCCCAATGAGATCCTGGTGATCCCTGCAAAAGCCCACAGCCCACAGTTCCTCTGTGCAGAGCTTCTAGAGCTTCCTGCCTGACACCCTTCACAAGAACTACATTGATTTAAAAGTAAAAAAAACCAAAAAAAACAAAAAAACCCCACCCAAAAATACTGCCCCACATTAATTTTGTTCATATAACAGTATTACTATAATTTCCTATCGCCATAAATAAAACATTTTAATAATATAATTTTATACCCCATGACTACAGAAATAGTTGGAAGTTAAGGAATACACTTTCTATTAGCTGAAAGTGAATTCATTACTATCAACTAAAGGCTTGATAAAATTTTAAGTGGGTGGAATCTGCACCTGCTATGCAAAAGTCTGCATTGTGCTAATGAGTCAACATGCATACATCATACATTAATGGTCTCTTTCTAAACCACAAGAGATATGTTTGTAGCATATGTTTTTAGGAAAATTTCCTAGACATTTTGCAGAGGAAGAATACTAGTGATACACTGGAATTGTATCTAAAAGTACCACTCAGAATTGAAAGCTAGTATTGCTAGGCATTGTATAATCATGTGAGACAGCCAAACATATGAATTAATGGCATTTGGTGTGTGACTGTGTGAACAGGTCCAAACTAGAAAAAGAGAACATTGTTATATTCTTAAATATGTTTTTTCAGGAAGGAAAATATTTCTTTTTCTTTTTTCAAAGATAAATTATATATGTGCAACAATGTCTCAGTGAAGTCCTTTGGATTAAGGAAATGCTGCACTGCACATGTGCTGCAGACCCATTAACAATATGGAAGTGGCAGCTTCCAAAGAAAGATGGTCTCATCTGCAGAGATGATGCAGGCAAAACTGCAACAACTGCTCACACTCATCCATCAGGATCAGCCTCACAGCTGGAAAGATTTCTGCACTAGAGCCCACTTAAAGGAAGGGTGAGTGAGGGAACATAAAGCAAGGGCTGCCACTTTTTGCAGTAACCAAACACACTCTTGCCAGCAAGCCATTCCATGGAAACCATTTCAGTATGATAATTCCTAGAGATCTGCTGTCACAAGGGTTTCTCTCTCTGGTAAATGATACTCAGCAGTAAACCTAGGAGAAGATCTGCAGGCAAAATTTGGGGACTGCTATGCATGCACACAAAATGCTTTGTACATAATAGTCAAAGTGTATGGAAAAGTGGTTTCTTTTGTCTCTTTTTCAAATGACTCAAGCTGAGAGTCTTTTAATTGTTATTTTTAAATCTTTAAAATGTTTCAGCATTCAGCTGAATGCAATATTGGGATTATATTGGTATTTTATACATTTGACTCTTCGATTCTGGAGGCAATATCAAAGAGCCCATTCTTTTTCCTATCACAGATCTGAAGTTTTTACAGCTGCTTTTTTCTACTAAACTCTTTATATTTCGTACACTCTTCGATTTGACAAAATAACTGCAAAGCAAATAATGAACAAATATATGAAATCGGCAAATTTTTTTAATAAGTGTAAGAATTTGTTTTGAAGCAAAAATAGATTTTTTTTTTAATATCTATTCAGCAAACTGTAGTGATCTTAAAAGTCATGAACACTGGCAAAAAAGTAAGACAGGCTGTTAGGCTTGCAGACTTCAATCTTGACATTGTATCAGGATCCAGATTGCAGTCCAAATAGAAGCACATAAAGAGTCTTCTAAGACTACAAAATCTAGTAGTTCTTAATATTAATGAGGATTTCTTTACTATAGGAGTAGATGTTCCTCCTTTTTATTATAAAATTTATAATTTAAATTAATTTATAGAACAACACAAGCAAAAGAATTTACCTAATATAGTATTGAAAAATAAAGGGACAAAACCCATTATATTTTTGAAATGCTGACTTTTCTGGATTTATTTTATTTACAATAAAGTCATGTGTCTTGTTCAAGGTGCTCATACCAGCTTCTTTCCTGTTACCAATACAGAGAGGCACCTGCTGAAGGATTATTTCATCACATTATTTTTACTAAAGATGAGATGAATACCACCCTTTGCTTTCACAGTCCTTTTCTAATTACAGTTACAGAATCTTTTTTCCCCTCAGTTGGCTTCCTTTTTTCTGTGAAGAGTAGTACAATTGGTTTACATACAAGTAGTGTTTTCCCCAAGTTGCCACAAGAGGAGATTTGACACTGTAGTCTAATTGGCCTCCATATATAATTTAACAAAGGAAAAAAAATTGAAGTCTTGCCATTCTAGATTGACTGATTTTTTGGTCTTCTAAGAGGAACACTTGCAAAGGGTAATAACACTAAATCAAACCTCCATACACCAAGACTTCCTTTGAGTCCATAGGAATTCTGCTTCTAGACACAGGGGTAACTTCAGTAAGGATAACTATGATGCCCTGATCTACTCACACTTTGCTCTGATTGTAGACAATATTATAAACAACTTACAGCCAGCTCCCCTCTGCTTTGCTGATTCTGACTTGCCTAGGAGCACTCTACAAGCAGAGCTTTCTACCACCTTTATTAGGCTGATTTTTTGATGGCTGAGTCTCCAATTTAGAGACAGGAGCCCAATTTGTCTTGTCATCAAGAGAACTCACAGCAAGCTTTGGCCTCCATAAGTTTTAGTACATAAAAACTCTCTCCCGACTCACAGTGAGCTGGTGGCTTCCCACAAAAAAAATGAAATAAAATCAAGGTTGCAGTTATTTCTGTTGTCTATCCTTAAGGTTTCCTGGAGCCCTGTGGTTCTGGCATGGATGGTGCTGCTGCATGCAGTGCCATAGTGGTGTACCTGCCACGGGGATAGAGGTCATTTGTTCAGGAAACTGAAGTTTCTCAGGTTCATAGTGCTGTGGTCCTGCTAGCACAGTTAGGAAGAAATACAATTGATCCAAGCAGACTGTTACTAAATTACTTGGAAACACTTGCAATAACTGATAAAAATGTACATTTTCCTTGCAGTTTTAAAGTAAAAAAATTATGATTAATGTAAAATTGCCTGGTGTTTAGCTTTTGCTGCAGTGTGTGCAATGCTCAGTTACTAAAATGAATGACCTCATGAAAAACCTTAGCATTTGGCAATTTTGGGGATGTAATGAAGCATAATTAAAATGATTAAGAAATAAATTGAAGGAAAATAGTTAAATGGTCTAGGAGTGAACTCCAGCAGTGCCACAAGAAGCGTGCACAAGATCTCAGTTATCATATTATTCTAGCCATTTCTGCAGCTCCCCAAAGCCGGAGAATAGAAACCCATAAGAACATATATGGCAGGAATAAGTGAAGCAAAGATCTCAATTCAGCAACATACATCATTAATGATGAAAGGATCTATAAGGTGCATATGGATCTATCTGGTTCAGAAAGGCTCAGATAAGAGTGCAGTTACTTTGACCACCCCACCAAAACACAGAAGCAATACTGCTCTGTGTAGAGTAAACCTCTACTCACAAGTTCTCAAGTAATTCCCTACATTTAAAATTGATCCTGGTAAAAACTGTTATGGAGTCTAAATAATGTTTGGTGAAGAAAAATGTTGTCTTTCAAGCAGAACTATAGACATCCGTGCTCATTTATAACAAACTATTTTCATTTCATTTTATTTATAGATATATTAGGAAAAGTCCAGCTAGATGGAAAATGTAAAGAAATAATAGCCTGACACCAGAGTCAAACCTTTCTGCAGTATCATCAGCTGAGAATGCAAAGGTCATTCTCTTCTGGTATTGAGGCAGGTTCCTTATTGATTGTTTCTATGCCAGAAAAAAAAATCAGATTAAAATAAAAGGAGTTTCTTCGTCTAAAGCAGAAATGAAAAATAGCTCTTGGGGGGAACAAAAGAAAGGCAATCAAAATTACTGTATTGTGCCAAATGCAGGCAGTTTCAGCTTGTTTTGAAAGATCCATTCACATAATCATAAAAGAAGAGTTTACAGGAGAGATACTGTAATAATCAGCGCTTTGTCTAAAAATAGGTCATTAATGTGAGTATTAGATGAGATTAATTTTGCCACATAATTGTTTTGTTCTGCTTTAGATTATTTTTTGCAAATATATGTTAAAAAAAAGTCAAACAACAAAAAGCTCTTCTGAATGCATAGAAAATCATCAGAAGGAAGCCAGAACTCTCTCTCCCTGTATTTAGATAACACAGGGTTTCTGTACCTGCAGTGCTCCTCTGCTTGTTAGTTGATAAAGTGCATTGAAAGGGAATCTCTGTGAACAATAAGGACATCATAATTTGCAAGATATCGATACTCCTGGTAAAAAAAAAAACAACCAAACAAACAAACAAAAAAACCCAAAACAAAACAAACAAAAAAACCCCAAACCAACAAGAACTTCTTTCAAGGGTATAATTTCCCAGGAAATAGTAGTACTGCAGCACTATAAACTGTGCCATATCACTGTTTTTTCCCTAACCACAGTCCTCATTTTCAGCCTAATGGTGTGTAAAGAGCTTTTCTCTGTCCTTAACAGTCATAGGATATAACCTGTATTCATATCTGTGCTTAAGGTCTAAATGATAAAATTACCCTTTTTTTGGCAACATTTAAAATGCCCTGCTTCTTTCAGCTGAGAGAAGCTGCAGCCTGGTTTGGACACATTTTCAAAGGAAACATGACTTTGGTAATTACTGCCACTTACAGGGGAATTTTACCTAAGTCCCGTTTCACAATGAACAAGAGATACCCAGTGTGTGTGAGTTCACCCCTACTCAGAGGACACCCACAAAGCCTATGAAGTGCTATCTGTAGTTCTCAAAACTAAGTATAAGTGAGAATTAAGTGATTCACTGATTTAGGGCTGCCTGTCTGACCAGAGATAAATAAAAAACACACTTGCACTGAAATTAATATTTTCAGGCATGTACCAAAATCCAGCTCAGAATGGAACAGCCATATTTCCTCTTTATTTGCTTGGGTTCTGATGAGTAGTATCCAAGCTGTGTGTAAAATGTTGTCAATTTAAGTTCATTTAAATCCTTTTTTTGTCTCAGGCTAAGATTTTTCAGGTATAATTAGACCTTGAAAATTAGTTCATTTTACAACATCACATCCTGAGGATTTTAAATCAATGGATGTCCTGAATTTTAAATTGTCTGAAATACAAATTGGCAGCTGGTTGGTTTTTCAAAGTCTGAATTACCTCACCCAACTCTATGTGAAATAGGTAGCCACAGCTTTTCAGTGTCCCCCAGTTTTCTGGTGTCACAGGTTAAATGTATGTATATTTACTCAGTCAAAATTGCTCTTATTTTGCTCCCAAAGTCTACACAAAGGTCTTACTTCACAAGTTTACATTAATTTCATGATTTAAAAATTTAATATATATAAGCATGTCAGCACCTAGCATTCATGCACTGCAGAAGAATACTTAATTGGAAAAACAGTCTGCTTCTTCACTCCCCCAGATCTCCTAATTATATACATTTTTCAAGATTTTAATTGCATGCACACACACTTTATGTGCGTATCCATGTTTTGTTATCTGGGTTCTAACAAAACGACAGCGTAATAAAAGATAAATTGAACTGTACTACTCATTCCCAGACTTAAAGTCTTGGGTTTGTTTTGTTTTTTTAAAAATCTTTTACAGATATAATTTAATCATTTGAAAACAGTTAATAAGTGGGTGGCAATCAAGGATACATAAGACTATTTCTCCAATGAAATTTGAAATAATTACACTTACGTATTGATAAGTGTTGAAGTGTGGCCTTGCAGGTTGTCTTTTATTGACTTGCTAACCATGGCTTATTCATACTGCCCAACTTGTGCCATGGTTTCTTGTGTTCACAGTGAAGTAACACAAAAACTATTCTGTAATTAAAGTATTAATGCTTGCAGCACTGCAAACCCCCCCTTTTGGCAAGCTGATGGCAGGAGGGAGATTGCAATCTCTTGCACCAAGAATCGCAACCAAAACTTGTCACTGGGAACTGGAAAGAAGGGGATAAAAATAAGATGGAAGGGGCACTGTTGTCACACAGCCCAAGTCAATAGTTATAAATTTTCTCCTTCTAAGCTGTAAACAAACTACTAGTGTGTTCAAGTCTTAGAAAAGGAGGGACTGAGGAACTGGCTTACCTATATTTAAAAACTACAGCTCTATTTTCTTTGAGAAAAGCATTTAATAGCTCCTTTGATGATGTGTAGCTCAGTGTAAAAATGGAAGGGAGGTTTCTACCATGTCATGTCTCCATAGCAAAGTCACTGCTTAAATAACCCTTTTCCTTACCTTTAAATAAGAATATAATAATCAATTATATCTAATTAAATGCAATAATATATTGAGCTTCATGAACCATCTAGAAACTTTGGAGCTTGATGTATTTACAATTTGATTTCATTTGGAATTCTCTGAACAAAAGGGCTGCGGGCTTACAAATTCTTGGTTTCTTTCCTTTGAAGAAATTGCCAAGATAGAGCAGAGCAGAAACCACATAGGTTCCACCAGTCCTGCACAGGTTCCATCATAAACTGGCCATAATCCAACCACCAGAATGAAACCTGCCACTTACCTATGAAAAATAATTTTTTTCTGACTATGTTTTACAATGTTATGCACATAATTTTAGAGGGCTGAGTTGTTGCTTATTGTATTTCAGCCCGATGTTCGTTCACATTAAAAACGCCTGAGAAACCATCTTCTGTGATACTTGTGGACATCACTACTGTAATTAAACACTTATATCTGCCAAAGCTGGGTAACAAGCTGGAACGGTAGCTGAACAAATTAGTGTTCTAGCGTGTTTATCCTGCTGCATTCAAATGACTGCAGGTTTTTATCCCTGACAGCACCAGCTGGGTTGGGAATCATAACAATTGTTTATATTGCAACTTAGAATTTCTAAGCTTCAGTGTGCCTGATAAAATCATCACTCTTTTGGGAGGAGCCGGGAGGCTGCCTTCCCTCAGTGAGCTGACACAAACTCTTGTGCTATTGCAGGCTGTGCTGCCTTGGCATTTTGTATGGAAGCTGTATGGGACTAAAGATGTTAGGATAAGCAAACACAGAGTCAGGGAGAAATTGTATCTTCTTCTTTATGGGTTGCTCTTACCTCATGAATCAAGATGTTACAACGCAATGAATCTTTTCTGGTGAGCTGTCTGGACATTTAACCCTATCAGGCCTGCTCTCCACAATACATGTTGTTATTACACCTGTGAAAAAACTGTGAAAAGCTGACATTCCTTGTTGAATTACCTCTGGCTCTGCGTGGTTTTATTCACTATAGAGATCTCACTGAAAAATGAGCCCTTCTTCTATGGAAATGTCAGTTACGACCATGTACTACGTATTCTCTACAAGCTGCTCTATGTAGTGCTTTGAAGATGTTCATTCATTTGTTTGTTTAAAGAGAGAGTGTAATTCTAAGGGAAAAAAATGGAAGTCTCTGTTGTGAGCACACTGATGCTAAGAAAGGCTGGCTGTGAAGTTGGCATCTGCTTCAGAACAAGGAGCGACAAAATGAAGGCTTGTATTTTTCATGCTCCAAGATTAAAGGACAGCAACTAGGGCCTTTTATACTGTCAGAAGCAAAGCCTGGCCAGGGAGCAGAGGAAGTTGTTGCTATAGGGACTTTGTTTTTTATCAGATGACAAGCGCCCCAGAAGATGCACTGAAGCTGCTCTCTGTCTTACCAAACCCCAATGTTTTTCTTGTGTGCCTTCCACCTGCCCCTTGGCATAGTAACTGAGGAGTCATAATACAGCAATAAACCCAGATGGCTGTCTTCATCAAGAGGAGGTACCCATACAATATTACATATGGCTATAAAACTTCATTCTGAAGCCCAGGTAAATCTACTGAACTTAATAAGGTCATGAAAAAATAATAGCACAAATATGACTTCAGGGTTAAGCCTTGAACCCAGAGTAAGATATTAAATTTGAATATTTCCAAATGACTTCTTAGACAGACTCCTTTTGCACTCTATAGTATCTTTTTTTTTTCTGTTTTACAAACGGAGAGAATGAGTAAGTATTTATCAGTCCAGCTTTATAAGTTAGGTGTGGAAATTATAATGTGTTTCCTTATGGAAATAATCCTTTTTTTTCAAATAAACAAATGTAAGAGCTGTATTTAAAATTTAATATTCATGTGCATTTTGGAGTCAAAATAGGCAAAGTTCAAATAAATCAGGGGCATAACAAACTAATTTTCTTGATTGACTAGACATTCAGGCTGCTGAGGCAAGAGACAGTAATTCTGACTATTGCTGTAGCCATCTGTTACCCTGTGTCTCGGAGCAACAAGGATTCCTGACTAATGCACTTCGTGCAAAAGCACAGACTTTACAAGAAGTGACCTGTAATTATTTATGAGTAGTCTAATGAAGAAATTAGTCAGTCTACTAACGTGGCAAAAGTAACACTAACAACATTGGTCAGATCAAAAGAGAAGGCTGGGTGCACTTTTTCCTAACCCTTAAGACTTAGGACAGCATGGAATGTCCATGCTCCAGTGAACTTAGCATTGTACCATCATCTTGGAGGATACTTTCCAGACCTATAGTCATTGGTAGTGTTACATAAATAGTGAACTTTCTTTTTTGTGGACAACACTGCTTTGAAGCATTTGACTTCCCAGTGCAAACTGATACACAGACCCCGGCTCAGAGACCAGTGCTGATGCAGAGAGAGCAGTGAAAAGCAGCCCTTTCCTTCCTGCAGCACAAGCAGCAGTCATTGCCCATACAGCCCTGTGTTAGGCATAACCTGGGAATTATTGCTGTTTTACACTTCCAGTGAAACAGTGTGCCAAAGGACATATGGAGAAGTAAGGAAAGAGAACAAGATATATCTGCATTGCTGTGAGATTTCATCTTCTGAGATATTGAGTGTAGCCTCATGTATGTTCAAGGAGATGGACAACAAATGCAGGGTCAGCAATGAAGTGGGAGATGAAAATAGGATAAAATGAAAGCCAATGTGATGCAATAATCCTGCAGTAATTTCAATGTCTGGTAAAAACTTTCTCAATCAAGCCAATATCTGCAGCTGCTGTGATAACTTGTCACAGTATTTGTGGCATTACCCAATTACATGTTCATGAGTTATCAATGTAGCTGATCAATGGTAGTGCATTTTGCTTGTTCCTGAGACTGTTTATGTGTCAGGGTTTCTTACATTAGTTCTCTACTGGGCCTGCCAAGCTGTGGTAGCCAAGAACTGCCCCACCTGTCCAACAACGATTGGAAAAGTGCAGCAGCAAGAATTATATCTGCATCAGATGTGCAGGCCAACCTGAAATATTACTTAAATATTTTGAAGCTGAAATAGTTATGCATCCTTACTGTTACCTGTTAGGAGTCTCCTTAGAGAGTCTGTTTGAAGGGAAAAGTCAGGGTTACCCTACAGGAGATGTTGTACTGAGCAGTAGCTGCAAAATAGCTATCAGACACGCTATCTTTTCTTGAGGGGCAAGAGCAGATAGGGAAAGAAACAAGGGAAAATAAATTGGAAGGATGGATACTCATTCCTTTCATGGGGGATCTTCAGTATGATACAGACATTCAGAGTTGGCAGTGCTTGGAGAGAGAGTCTGGATCCCAACTGAAAGTGTGGTACTATGAGAACAAAAGCTAACAGAATTTTTACAATCCAAGAATACTCATGGTAACAAAATAATAATTTCTTTTTTTTTTTTTTTTTTTGTTTATCCTTATTCCTTCACCAGTAATGTGCCATTAGGCAATAACTGGGCCTTGTCTAATTGCTGGGTTTAAGGAATAACTCATTTTCTTCACAATTTTGGCAAGCCTGCCAAAACTTCCAATTAGTTCCAAATATAGCATTCTCTGGTGTAGCATGAAAACTCAATAGTGGTTGGAGTGTATTAAGTTGCTGTACACAAGTCAAAGAGTCCACAGACAGCAATATCCTTCCAACGCAATCAAGCTGGGTGAGAATTGAATCAGCAAACTGGAATCCAGGTGGTCCTTATCCTCCCATCTCTGACCCACTGAGCCATTATTTTTCCTACCAACAGTTCCTGGAAGTCAGGACTTTAGAAAAAGTTTTTCTGTTGCTGTCTAAAAGTGCTGCAAAGTGGTATGAAGAAAAGAAATCAGCAAAAGGCAGCACAGACCGGAAGAGTTAAGCAGGACTCTATAGAAATAATACAAGCACACAGAATTGAACTGGTGACATTGACCTGCTTGTTCTCAAAGGATACTCTAGAGGGCAAGTCTCTATTGCATCCATTTGAACACTGTCAAAAGATTCTTCACACAAGATGAGCTAAAAAATGCTCATAAATTATTGGCCAGGATTATAAATGAACTCCCTCAAACACCCCAGACTCTGGCAACAGACCATCCTGAAAATTTTGACAGGGATCCCAAGGAATACATTATCCAAGGCATATATTTCTTACAACATTTAATGCATCTTTCAGCATTTGTCACAATTTTTTGCAATTATGGCCTTTTTTTATACTCCTTCTCCTACAATTCATATGAGTAAATCATTGTTTTATCAGTGTATAAAAGTGACAACATTGCTTTTACTGTCAGATACAGAAAAAATTATATACAAAACAATGCTTTTCCAATTCACTCATATTTTTCCCACTGTATTATCTCAATTCTTCTGCTTTTATGCTTTATGAAAATTGCAAAAAGAAATTAACATACGCTGCAAGCTTGTGTGGTGCTCTGTTGCTTTAGTGAGTTTCAGCAAGCAGACATTTAAGTCTTTCTTTCAAGAGATGGTCCTTATGTTTAATTTCAAGTTGATCACAAGGCCAGTAGGGTTGACGAGGTGTTTTAAACCTTTCCCTGTAAAAACTAGAGAAGAACAGATCTTCCACAACTAATGGCCAAGCAAAAATGTTATCCAACAATTGTACAAAACTCAGAGGATTAATTTACTTTTAGACATCGTAAACCCTGAAGGACTCACTTGCTAACTAGCTCATGGAAATAATTAATCCTAGAGTTCATGTGGTCTTTACATTAAAATGTCAAGGAAATAATTTACTGGGAATCTCATTAGCACAAAGCAAAAGAGTACAAAATGTACACACTCATGTTTTCCAGCCCAGACTTTCATTATTTTTTTACTTATTTATTTAAATTGGATAGTTTTAGTACCTATAAAAATGTGTATTAATATTTAGTTTTACGAGTGATTTTATTACCATACTTGCAGACTATTTAATATAAAAACAAGTAGATAATTCAAATGGCTGCTAATCTGCAAAGTCTTAGTGACCCACTCCAAAGACAGGTAAGAAAACATGAAAGGATCCCTATTATATACAGAAGAACTGCGCCAATTTATTTCAGCCTCACAAAACTTTTGAAACTAATTCCACAGCTCATGCACTTCTTTAAGGAGAAGCCATAGGGAGCTGCAACCACGCCAGGCATCCAGGCACTTCACTGTGTGCAGTGTCCACTGTTATAAATGGCCATTTGTGGAGCTGTAAAGTCAAGAGTTCCAAAGTAATGAAATACCAGAGTGAAGTCTGGAGTGCCAGTTTTATCTGAACCCTTTGTTTGGGTGTATTATGAAATCCTCTTTAATTACATGAGCACACACTGCTTTTCCAACAGAATGCCTGCCTTAGGGCACAATATGGATGTGGCTCACTTACTGAGAAAGTAGTCAATATTTTGTGCTCGCCTTGTTTGAAGTGCTTTATTTACTACATCAAATCCAGCCCTGAAAACTGACATTGGTTTTCCCACAAGAAAATTGTTATTTCTGTGGTGCTTTTCAGTATAACGTCCCAGAATCACAAAACTCAGAGTCACAGAATATTCTGATTGCTTCATAAATATTAATTATATCATTTTCACAATGCATCTGAAAAATGAGCGGGTAGTATTTACAGACACACATCTGAACTCAGAGGTAACCTCATAATTTGCAAGTCATATCATTACAGTTCTGATAAATTAGGGGAAGAAAGATTTGCAGGAGGAGATACTACTATTCTAGGACCAGACACCTACTGACTTCCTCTTCCTGCTTGTTCCTCTAGAGTGAGCATTACGATATCTTCTCCTGCCCTGTGTTTTTACCCTGCTGTGACCAATTCCCTCATACTGTCCTAAGTTCCTTTTCCCAGTTTAGCTTTCTTTCTTATTTTTAATGCTGCTTCTGTCTCTTGCTTCAGTTCATGGACTGCAAAGTCTTGTCCTTGTTCTTCCGCTGTGCCTGGACTTTGAACCTTCCTCCCACCTTTGCCTATTTTAGGTGTCTTTTATATTTAATTTCTCAACTAATCATTTTTTTGTGAGCACCATGTCTGCACTCATCCTGCCCTGGACCTATTAAGGAAATAAGTTGTTTTCTCACACAGATGCACCTAGTGAAGAGTGCAATCAATGTTCATTGCTGAAAAAAAAAAAAACCAACCCAACAAAAAACCCACAACTCTTTAAGTGCTAGATCCACTGTAGCATGTAGCGAGAAATGATCAGAATTTGAGTCCTCAGTTGTTCAGTTACAGACCAGACACAACCTACTAACTGTTCTGTAATCAAAATGACAAAAGAAATCTTCCCCAGGCTAAGGACCACCAGTGTGGTGAGTGTCTCTGTATGACCCTAACAAAGGATTGTGTGTCCTGAGCAAATATCTAGGTTCCCCCTTAAACAGAAAAAAAACACTGAGCTCATGGTGTAGTTGTTATCCCTAAAAGATTGAAGTTTTCTATGACATAGTGAGACAAAGTGAGAGTAAAGCAAATCTGCTCAGGAGGAAAGTAGACAGTGATTACATTATAAAAAAGATTAAGTGGTTCTGGCAATTATTAAAGAAATACCAGAACTGACTTCTAAATCTTTTCTCTTCATTACAGCTGAAAAGTAAAACTCAGTTATGTTATCTCAATCAGCCTATATTATACAGCTTGAAAATCAAAATCAAGACCATGTCAATTCTGTTCACAGCAGTTTTTAAACCTGCAGATGTATAAATTGTTTCTCTCTTGCATTATTCCTTTAAAAATCTAAAAAAAAAGCACAACAAAAAAAAATCCAGATCTTCTCCTGGAAATTTCTTTCACAAAAATAACCCTATTAAGCAATGATGAAAAATTCACATAATGAAAAACCCACATAACTGGCCTTTGCGTTATTATGGAATCATCCCTTCTTTTCTACCCTACTAAAAATATTGTTTTGTTGGGGCTTGTATTTTAAAAAAAATTTTTCTTGTCTTTGTGCTGGTTTTTTTTGCTGTTGTTTTTGGCTTGGTTTGGTTTTTTTTTTTTTCTCTTTTGTTTTGGTTTAGGT
>VXBQ01014007.1:1002668-1035190 GCA_013400175.1 Phainopepla nitens
GTTTTTTTTTTTTTTTTTTTTTTTCTGGCATAGAATCTCGTATGCTTAGAATATGAACTAGTAACCCTAAACTTGAGACTAACTTTCGGCATTAGTAGGGTTTCTGATGCTCTCTCACATTGACAAAAATAATGAAGACACAAGTGCAAAGTGGATTTCAACAGTCATTGATTCCACCAGCTATTTAGAGATGTGATAACAAAAAAATGTTCTCCTTTTGTATTTTTTGTATTCTAGGGTCCTAATGAAAGGTATTCCTCTTCTGCTGGAAATTTTCATGGTCCTAAATTAGTTGCTAATTGCCGAAGTTAAAAGTGACAACTTTCCTCAGGCAGCCTCCAAATTAATAAAGGCACCTTGAACATAAGAAGCGGCACACAAATTGCAGTCACAGTCGCGTGGGTGCATAGATACTATTATCAGTAAACACTCAGAAAATTTGCTTTTTTAACAAGAATGGCTCCAATAAGTATTTGGGGCATATGTCAGTTTATCCCCAGATGACCACTTTATGAGTTCATATTTTTGTTACATGATGAACATCTCTCCACCAATATATGGACATACACAGAAACACCTCATAAATACTTTTATACAGAATTTACGGGAATTCAAGAAGAAAACAATGGCTTGAAAAAAATGCAAGTGTTAAGAAAATACTTGTTCGTTGTGAGTTATTATGCTTGTTTTACATGGCATAACTCAATAATGAATCACTACACAATACTAATCACATCTGCTTACCATTTTCATATACACTCATCAAATTATATTTCAATTTGATCTAATTAAAATGTTTCACATTATTATGCCTTTTAAAAATGGTGTCAAGATGAAAAGTACCAGTTATTAATGTCAAATCTAGTCTCCAGATCACAGTGCCATTTCCAAGTTTTTTTCTGAACCATTTTCTGTGGAGCATCAGTAATTTTTTTTTTTTTACTTTGATCCACACAAAAATAATTTTTTAAGCTCAAATGGGAAACTTGCTGTACTAACATTTTAAGGGTGTAATCCCCAGCAGCCTTCAGAGCAGCGCTGGTAATGATAGAAGCACCAAATATTAAATATGTGCTAGATTCATAAAAGGATTGCATGCACAAGGAAATCCAAAGTTCCAGGTAATATCAGAAATTAATGTAAAATAAGGTGGTAAGATGCTGGATAACAGTAATGCCCTGGCAACTTTGGAAATAACTTGAGTAATAAAAATTTCTTGAGAACATGCTATGATGGAAAATCAGAGATTATAGATCTATGGGCTTCTCACCCACAACTTCAGGCATTCCATGTATTTGAAGCAAAACCATATTCTTGATATGAAAAATAATGTTTATGCATTTGGTCTCCCTAAAAATTGGTCCGTATTCTGATGGGCTGAGACAGAGATACAGGCAAAGACTGTGGGTAGCCAGTGTCTTCCCAAAAGACAAAAATGGATTAATGAGTTACTCTAGTGCATTAAATTTTAAAAACTCACTATATAAATTGTGTTATTAAAAAGGAATCTTCTTGCTCCTTTGGGAAAAATTCATGATGATCAGGAAGGACAACTAAGCCAAGGAGATTCACAATAAAAGGAGAACAGGTTAAAATAAGCTGAAAAAGAAGAAATTGTCATAATCACGTCCAGCTGCAGGAAGTTTTTTGTCAGAGAAATGAAGTGAGTCAAAAGTTTGTTAGTTTACATATTTTAAAAAGAAGATTATGTATGTATTAGAAAACCATATAAAATTTTGACAAGAAATGCAATATATATTTTTTTAATACTGGAAATAAATGGAGCCATTTCTACAATGAGGCCATATTCATTTCACTTCACAGTGCCTTTAATTGAGAAAAACAATAGCTCTCTACAGGCAGAGTTATCACTTGTAGACTTGCTGTGAGATGGAAGGGGGGTTTTATGGTTAGCTACTAGGTTCATATGAAGGAATAGGGCAAACAGAATGGCCATAATAGCTTCTTACCATCCTATAAAAAGTGTGATCTGACTGTGAAAAGCAAAAAACTTTCACAGGGAGCCCTTCTGAGTGCTGCCAGTCTCTAGAAGCAATAGTGACAGATCATCGACCGTCATACTTGATAAACTCCTTTCTGTGGTCCTGCAGCCAGAGGAGAAAGTGATATACAGGAACACCAGCAATGAAAGAGAATTTTATTTTCTAACCACTGTCATTTAAAAAGCATACTTCTGCTTGCAGAACTGTAGCCAGCTTCACCCTTCCCATTGCATTTATCTCCCCAGAAACAGGCTGCAAGGTCATAAAACAATATGCGTGCTTCCCTCTAGGAAGGCAGATCTGTCTGCCTTGAAACCAGACCACTGATTTCATAACATGCAGCTTTCAAAGTGTAAAAGCAACTAACAGCTTCGGACAGCACCGTTGTGGGCTCCAGATTGCTGCCTGCCACTGTGGCCTCTCCGCGTGTCTGTCCCCACAGAACGCGCGGCCGCAGCCACCGCCCCGCTCGAGGCTCTCAGACATGAGCGAGCCTAATCAGGAGAAGTGTGAAATCACAACAAAGCCAGCTCTTCCCGTTTTGCAGATGGTGAGCTGCCAGGAGGGATCAGCCCAGACTTTAATTGCAAGGCTGATGAGAGAGGCAGGCAAGATGGGAAGGTACATGTTGTGGTGTGGGCAGATCATTACATAACAGCGAGGCTGTCGCACACGTGGTGTCGAATAAATCAACGCACGCTTAAAAAAAGGGCACCATCACTGGTTTTCCTCACTCCAGAAACAGAGGGATTAAGTACCCTGGCTGTTTGAAAACTTCTTTGGGTCTGATCAAGAATCTGCTAAGATTATTATTGTTTTTAAAACTTTAAAGAATCTTCCTTTTTAAACTTGTCCCGGGAAGGTACAGAGTTAGCCAGAGAGATGCACGTATACACATAAATTCATATACATAGTTGTTAATACTCACGTGCTAGATGCTCCTGTACGTATCCTTATGTGGGAACATAATTTTTTTCTTTAGTAATAGATTTTACCTTAAGGCAGGGAAATGTTCTCTGTCACTCCAAGAACATTTCAAAGCAGAAGTTACAACTTGTGGGTCTTTGTACTTCTAATAATTGTATTACTTTTCTACATGGGCCAATAGTAGCAAAGTTATGCTTATGCCTCCCCAGAGTGAGGAGATAGCCCTGAGCCTTTGTGTTTCTTTAATGATGAAAGAATTACAGAAATATGATACCAGGTGCCCGTCATTGGAACAGGCAGAGGGGAAGTCAATAAGCACCAAGACAGTTGACTGAAGTTTAAAATCCATACTTGACTGAAGACATGTCCAAAAATGCCTGAAGTATCATGACCTTGATGTTTGTGTTGTAAAAATCAGTTTCTCACTCTAAGTCCCAGGAAATCAAAGTTTTCATAACCTAATGAAAGGATGCCAACATGAGAAACAAAATGTGCAAGGAAGAGGTAGCAGGCACCAGTCATTGTGCTGTTTCCATATGTGTTCTATTACATGGGTTTTCTATTTCTATAATGTAGAAAGAAGGAACTCATGAACAGCTATTTATGTGTCATTAATTTAAGTGATTGTTTTTATATCCTAGCTTCAGAATTAAACACACACACAAAAAAATCCATAAAATAAGTAAATTAGATTATGCAAATATTTTGTACCGAAACACATTACTTAAAAAACAGCAGAGGAAGCAAAATATTCAAAATCTGTGCAATATAAAAGACATTAATTCCAAATTTAAAAAATGACATAAATTTCCAAGAAGAATTTTTGTCTTGAAGAGGACAGATGTTGTTACAAAAGTAATAGAAATATCAAAATCCATCTTTGTCTTTTTTGCTCTTTAGAAACTTAAATATAGGACAGGTCATCCTCATCTCCATGATTAAAGAGGAACCTGAGAGGCAAAACTCCTGTTTTCTTTTTTTTGTCTGTTTTTTTGTCCAATGTTCATTCTGTGCTTGAGGTAAACCATGAGTTCTCACTGTCATACATTTATCACTGTCATAGACTGCAATATTTTTTGAATCTGAAACGTGCCTCAAAGCCTACTTAATTTCAGAAAATAATATTCTCTTCCCTGAAACAAAAATACTCCTTTAATATTTCAATAAAAAAAATATTGACTCTTCTGACAAAGGTGTGGAATGCATTTCAAGAGTTCCCTTGTATTGGACAGTACCTGTAATTCTATAGGGTAGAATAAGGGATTTCTGAAAACTAAGAGTCCATTTGGACTGTCCATTTGCAGATTCTGACCATAATTCTATACTAGAAGCAAATGAAAGACTAGAAAATACCTATTCATATGTTTTCCCAAACTTAATTTTATTTTTCTCCTGGAATGCACTAATAGATAATTAGCTGGCCAGACTTCATTAGGAAAATTCTTGTACCTTAGTTCCTTTTCATGCTGGACAAGGAGGAAAAATGTTTCTGCAGTACTATTTATGTCTTTCAGATATATTTTATGGTTATCTATTTGATTTGAACTACCAGTATTCATGTATTATTAACAAGGAAAAAAATTATAGTTTGGTAAATTCTCAATGGAAAAGCTCAAAAAAAAGTTTTTAATTTTTTCAAAAAACAGGTGAAAGTATAAATGCTTAATCTAAAAGTTTTTACTGTATGCAGACACTCTGATAAAAGGCAGTTGCTTTTCTTTTTGCAGATAATGCAGACACAAAATTCACAAGGACAGTGAGCCTCACTCAGTGAGGTGATGCCATTCTTTGCACACCGTGTGCTAAACCTCCAACAGAACCTGCTCCCCATTAGGGATGCAAACACCAGTACTCAAGACATGTACATTTGTACTGGCTTGCAGACTTAATGCACTGAGCTTAGTGACTGCTGGATAAAGCTGTAGCAAGTAGGCAGGATCTACAGAGAAGAGGTCATGGAATACAGAATAAAAATTTCCCTGCTTCATTGCTGTTATTTCCTGGGCAAAAGAAGTTGAGGCTACACAAAACAGAAATAACAGTTGGGACATGTTTGTGAGTACAGCTGAAATGCAAGCTGTAAAGGCAGCCACTTAAAATGATTCAGTCCAATTTGTCCATAAATTTCTCCCTAAATTTAAGAATAACCCCTTACTAGATGAAGTAGGCAAATAACCACATAATGAGAAAGACAGCACTGAAAGAAAAAGCTGTCAGTCACCAGTCTTCATTGATCAGAAGGACAGCTCAGTCAGAGATTTAACAGATGAGACTATGATTTGTTTTTTCCTCATTTTTCACCCTCAATTCTTTTCCACAGTGTATCATTGAAAATAACTATGATTCATAATTAGCTTTTGATTACATTACCAGATAGGATAATTAAAATATCAGGATGCATCCCTCTATAAAGAGTTTTTCAAATCATGTTGTGACATTCTCTGGCTATTCAGAAATTTTTCTTTGCTTTCTCAGTAGCAGTCAATGCTTGTTGATTGCCATAAGGAAGAAACCACTTGCTTTTTGAAAATAAAGTCAGATTTAACCTAAACTACACACATTTCTGCAGGGTCTTTTTTGGGAGATCCTAAGTTTAAACCTAGGATGAGTTATTTAGGGTACATTATTCTTTGAGACACAGAAAATACTGAGCTACCACACAGTTCACCAGCAAGCAAGCAGGTGAGCAACCAGCCATTCCACACCGCCTGCACCTGAACAAGCACATGTGAATCACCTCTAACCTAGTGAGGGTGATAAAAGAGTAACAACAGGAATTTTGAGCAAAGCTTGGTTTATGTACTGCTAGGGGAAAGCATGCTGAAAAACATTCACTGCCACCCCCAGCTGCCATCTTCTCACTTCTTTCCTTCTCTTTAACTTATCACAGTTTTGCTCTAAAACAGAAAGTGCATGAGCAATGAAAGATAATGAAGCAAATATTCAGTCAAGTATCAATGTGCAAAGAACATGTTACCTGCAATGGAACTGGATGACCAGATTAAACAAACTTAAAACCAAATATAATCCAGAGTATTTTACAGTCAAGAAAAACCTCACTGTCCCCTGCTACAGCTGCAGAATGCTTGACCTCACTGAACATCATACTTGAATAGGTAATGCAAAATTTTTAAAGTGACCTGATTGTCTAACTTCTTCTAAGTTCCTAGAGATACCACTTAAAAGATAGGAGCTCTAGAAAAGTAATAATGAATGGGGTGTGAAACAGGTTTTTGAAATGCCTATGACCAGCCTGTTTCAGAGACTGAAATGACAACAAATGTGAGTGAAGAAGTGATTAAAACCACATCTCTTCCTATCTTCAGGCAGAGCACTGATAATATTCACATCTGGTTATTGTCCTAGGAATATGTCTACATTATCTATACCAGTGACAGGAACTGGGCTGTAGAGACAAATATCACTGAAAGATTAAAGCATTTAAAAGGGGAAATGGTTTTATTTTGGTTTTACTTGTTTGTTTGCTCTCATGCAAAACTGCATTACTGACAATGAGGACTTCCTTGTCACTGAACTATTTATTTCCTAATTAACAATAAATAAGACTTAGCTCACACAAGTGTTAGGCGTCATTGCTTGTATATATCAAGGGGGAACCAGACTTCACAGGATGGATTTTCATACTTTATTTAGCATTAGCATACACTAGGACCACTTAGAATGACTAACCATGCAGTGCATACGATGCATTGCACACAATTAGTCTGAGAATAGATGTATATTTTCACAGAACTTAGGTACCAGCCCATTAAATTATTGCCACTGATACTATGTATGATATTGCATATTTGCAACCATCATAAAAACGGGCTAAGAACTACAATGGATAACCATTTTCAATGTTGCAAGTGTGACAAATCACACTTAAAAGTAAAATAAATAAAATAAAATAAAGTAAATTAAATAAAATAAACCATTTCTCATTCAGAAAATATTTGATCTCTAAGGCTCTTTCATTCAGCAAGCTCCATGTTACTGGAAACTTAGATGAATTCAAGGAAATCCTTGTTTTATTTTACATATATATATATATATTTATGTATGTATATGTATACATATATATATGTATGTGTGTATATATATATACATATATGTGTGTGTGTGTGTGTATGTATGTATGTATATATATATCTTTACATCTGTGATTTGGTTAGATGGCTCTTCAGAACAATTCAGAACAGCCCTAAAAGTACCCTGCCTATAGGTTAAATTAAACATTTTTTGGTTATGAAAGCTATTCATCCGTCTCCATCTGACCTCTTCCACCACTGTGAGGTCACAGACATCAGTGGACCAGCATTTGAAAGGAACTGGGAAGAGAATGAGAGACCAAAAAGACGCTACTGGAAGAATAGTTTTTTTCCTCATAATAAGACTCCTTTCAGTGCCTATATGATCACTTCCCTTCACATGCTTAATAATAAATAGTTCACAGCATCTTAAAGATGTTGGGTAAACACTGCAAGTTAAGAGGCAAATTTACTGCCTCATAAACTCACAGCCAAGTAAAGCTGTCATTTGCAAGAACAATTAAGCCATTATTCTGTTCCATGGAGAGTGTAGGATATTCCTGAAACCTGTAAATTCACAGGAAAGGGAAGCTAGCCATATGTTCAGAACAAATATTAACATTTTATTAATACTGAATTTTCTTGCAAGCTTCAAGACAGCATGTATTTTCTTTGTTTACCAGGATTTACAATCTATCCACTACTCCTTACCATGTATACTGTTAAAAGGCAAAAGAAATACAAAAGTATCCCATGATGTTTTGGTTTTATTTTCTGGGACTAAAGTACTTTACTTGAAGTCCTGCTAGTGAGATGTTGTGAAAAGAGAGAAAAGAAGATCAAAAAATAACACTTTTATCTCTGAGCCATGAAAATGTCTGACATCTGGGGCTACCATAAAAATTGCTAGTGTGGCCTGAAGATGTCCAAGTATAGATAGAGGATGATATTATAAAATGTTTCTGTTGTGTAGCATGTTTTTACTACACAGTCATATAAAATCACTATGGGATCTTTAATCTTTAGGGAACCACAAGATAAAACTTGAAAGAGTCCTTCTGAAACACTATAATAATTCTCAGATCTTTATGGATCCTGTCGGTGCAAACAGTATGGGATTATCACCTTTTGATTGTGTAGTTTCCAAAGAATGACACATCCACAAAAAGTATGTACATGGTGTGTGGTGGCAGCACAATAATAGTAATAAGGGATAATTTCCCTGAAAACCTGAATCCTATATGACCTTTACATTTGACCACAAGATTCAACTAAGTACATCTCTTGCACACAAAACCAAATATGCAGTGCAGCTATTTTGCTATATTTTAGGCTAAAATAATATGTGTATAAAAGATTAAAGAATAAGGCTGAATTCGGCTGTTGAACAGGAAAAAAACCCTAAATTGTAATTTGAGCAATTATAAGCTGGTTCTGTCTGTTCAACTTGGAACACGAATACAAGCCTAAACTCCTTTGTTGTCCTCACTGTCACAAAGCTGACCCACATATCACATTTAATTAGAAGTGAGCTAACTGGACTTCCCTGTAAAGACAACCAGGCTGAAGCTGCAGAGACAGCTTATATCTGAGTGCTTTGCTTTTAAACCTAAATTTCATACATATTTCAACACAAACTGAACATTTTTGAGCCATTGGGGTCGTGAAGTTGAGGCCAAACTCAAGCAGAGCTCTTAAGGGCTGAGTGGATAAAGCCCTCCTTCCCTTTGCTGCCACTGCAGAGATGTAAGGGGGTGATGTGGAGTTCCCTGGTGCCTGCAGGTTCTGGAAGTCAGTCTGCCCAGGATCCAGCTCTGCCAGTCCTGGGAAACAAACCAGAGGGAGAAACACCGGAAAATTTCGGAGACAAAAAGCTGGTGTAGCCCATCCTCTTGAGACGGTAGTTTCTATCTGAGGAAAAGGATTACAAACCCCAAAACATACAGAGCACAAATGTAATGCTAATGTGGAAAATTCCTATCTAAAATTCTATGGACAATGCCACAAGATTCATGTTATAACCCAGATAAAAGGGTATGCTGTATGTTTTAAACTCTCATTACTGCCATGGGACTCATATAAATGTACTAAAAGCCAGAATAAGCCCCTTTAAATTATTAATTGCAGTTACCTAATAATAACTCGGTGAATAAGAAGAAAAATGGTAAAAATGTACCATTAAAAACATATTAAAACAATAAAACATGTCAAGTGTGCTATACTTCACCAAGCACTTTTCTGTATAATTTAAATCTTTGTACAAGTATCTTTAAGTAAAATTACACTTTTTTTCCCAATTTAGTATTTATGATATTAATTTCCAGATAGTGTGTATGCTTTGCTGAATGCTCATTTCTGAGCACCACAGTTACTCTCATAGTGGAAGCAAAGAGGTCCCAGATGTTAGATTTACCCATTGTTGACATTTCTGAGTTTTAAGAGCAAAAACGCTCTTAGGTCTCCAAATGAGCTGAGCCACTGGAAACTCTCATTCCATGGAGACAAGCCATGGCAGCAATGGGATGCCACAGTTTTTTTGATCCCAGCGGACACAGAATGTACAAAGTGTGCCGATATCTTGATTGACTGTGGGCTAAAAGGTTGTGTGCAACTGTACAGTAATAAATTACTTAACCTGGTCTCAGGGTACGGAGCAAATTCCTAAGAGAAAGACATGCAAACCCAACTGTTTTTTTGTGCACTTGAGAACACATTTTTTCCAATATACCATTATAAGGCCATAACTCACAGGTCTGTTATAAAATTGAAGTATTTTAGGGCTTTTTCAGATCATACTGAAACTTTTCTATGAAATATTGCTATAACTTTCTACAAACAAAAAAAAAAGGAGAAAAATAGAGAAGAAAATGGCTTTAAGTATAATCTTAAAATATAGTGCTGTAATCCACAGCTGTAAAATTACTGGCTGGCTGTTAAAATATTTTCTGAGAATTTCATTTCTGTATAGCTCACTAAATTCCACTAATTAACATGCAGTTATAAAGTGAGCAAATTTTTAATGTTATTACACTCTGCTTTGTTCTGAAAGAAATGACACCATATATCTTTTTATGCAGTTAAAACTTCTCTAACTGGAAAGAAAACCTTTAAACTTATCTAACAATTAGTCTCCACCTCTAAGATGCTTTCTCTTTGAATAGAAAGATTTTTATTTTTACATTTTTTATTAAAATTGCTCTTTTATTTTTCACGATTATTCTAAATGCCCTATTCAAATACGGCAACTGCCTTTCTTAGATGTCTGTCCTTAGTGTTTTTTAAATGTCAAATTCTGTAGAAAATAAAGAATTTTTAAAAAGCAGTTTCTGAGAGGGAGCAGAAGATGACTCAGCACATTCTATTGCCTTGTCTCAAGTTATGGGAGTGGCATCTGCACCCCAGGGATACCCAGGACGTGGACTGTATAAAAATGGTACCTCTAAAGGAATAACTTTGGGACCCCCAACCCCAAAGACCAGGGTGAAAAAGAACCAGTAGGATGCTGCAGGAATCCAGGTGTGGTGATATCTTACTACTTAAGCTCTTAATAGCACAGGCATTAGAAATGTATTCAAACAAGCTTTGCTTCCAATGAAAAGAAATTCCTCAGAAACCAAGGAAATTCCTATGGCCAGCCAGGAGAAAGTTATCAACAAGGAGGACAGAAGAATATAAGGAATATAGGAGGAAGAATGTAATGAAAGGAGCAAAATTATATACTGAAATTAAAAAAAGAAAAACAAAACCACAAAGGAATCAGTGTCCAAATGAGATTCTAAAAATCTGGCCTCAGTAGAGGAGAACTGAAAACTACTAATTCATTGTAAGATAAATATTCATAAGTTTTTAAGACATAAATTCCATATTTTAAACCCAAGTGAATAAAAAAGTGAGACTGTTTTCATACTCTTAGCTTTCAGAGGCAAAAGTTTGGAGTTATAGGTACTCTATAGTTAGATCTATGATCACATGCTGATTTTCTTGCAGAAGAAAACCTCTCTTTAGTATTCTTTTTTATCCTTACAACTGTGTTGCTCAGTCTTTTCAACTATGCTGGCTAAACTCATTAACAGTTAATTAAAGAAAGATGATTAAAAGTATGACTGTAACATTAGACTGCAATTTCTTATCATCCTAATCCAAAAAGACATTGTTTGATGGAGTATTTTTAATTTATTCAAAGTGTACCTTAAGCTGATCAATTTTGCAGTTCTTGGTTTGGAATATATATGTGTAATGATACAGCATGTGTATAGTATACACAAGGCATCATTTTATAGTCATTGTATTTTATGGTTATTTTACTTATATACATAAATCAGAGGAGGATCCTTCAATTGACTACAACAAAGCTAGCAAGGCTTGTATTTATCCCACCTGTGAGGAATGTATATTATCAGTATTGTCTGTAGCGGAATTTTATTTCTCAGAATTTTGGTTTTTTTCCTGTATTAAATTTATTGGTTATGTGAGTGTTGCATATCTCTGGGAACTTATTTATCTCATGCAATTTAATGTTTCCAACAACGAATATAGATGATGATATATGACAGATCTGGATGGCTGAGTGAATGAACCATGAAGAAAATACAAATCAAAATCAAGATTTCTTTTACATTCAAGGCGATCACAGTATTGGGAGGAGAAGGACATAAACTACTTGGATGACGTATTTTACTTGTGGAAAGTAAAGCCAGTAAATTTCTGAAGCCACATATGCAGTGTTTGGAGAATATATAACTACTCTGGATGGTTTGGCACCCTTTAACCAAGATATGGAATAAATCTTTAGGGGGAAAAAAAGTTTAATGATTTCAGTGGGGCTTTTTTTGGTTTTTTGTTTGGGTTTTCATTGTTTGGGGGTTTTTTTTGGGGTTTTTGTTTTTTTTATGGTCACCAGAGCAGAGGATGATTTGGATGCGGAAATGTTTGGTTAGAACACTGGGTTACGACTTCTATTAAAACACAAAAATAGTGTGAGTAATTAGAACAAAGCCTCAAACATACACCCACAGCTGATGTCTAAACACACCAAGGCTGGATAGAAAATTTAGCAAAGGCATAGACATTAAGTAACCATTAGGCCACCTGCTCTTTGTGACAAGGTTCAGGACTCATCAGTCTATAACACAGAGAATGTCTCTTGACTGTACTTTGTCCATCTGAGAGGTAAATAGCCTTTTGACTGTGTCACAAGCACCGAATTATGCTGCTAGGAATTGTGCTGCCTCTCTGGCTTTCCCGTGCTTCCCTTCTTTCTAGAGCTGGGGAAAGATAGTCAATGAATTAAACTGCAAAACACACTAATCCCTGACCTGGAGGTTAGAGCTATCATAAGCACTGACTGGAAATGGCTGCAAATAGTTCTTGTCATGCTCTCTCTTTCCATTGGAAATCGAGTAATGACACAGGCAGTGAGTTGGAGCCCTCATAGAGGTCACGGATTTACACCAGCCGAATCAATTTCTTATATCAGTACTGCAGAAGCTGTGGAGTTTTTTCCTGAGACTTTGTTGGCTTTAACATATTTTGTGTATGGTTTTGTTTTTTTCTTTTTCTCCTCTAGGAAAGCAAACAAAATAAAGGATATTACACTGCAATTTGTGCCATTAGAAAGCTGTAAATCCAGGTTCCCTTCTTGAGGCATCCACTGTCCAATATATAAAATGAAATGTCAGTTCAAGCCCTCAGTGAAAACAGAAGTTACTGCCTCAGTTCTATATGAACAGAGATGGAGCTCAACCAATGACAAAAAGCAATTAACAGTAAAAGAATGTGGGAAATTTCTAGCAAGTGAACATCCTCACTCAGCATCAGAAGGCTATTCATTTTTGTCTAGGCCACCACAACCTTTCCAAATATGCAGATGAGCAGCCGTTTCAGCTGGGGGACAACTTTCGTCCATTTGCAAACGTAGGAAATTTGCAGGATAGCCAAGAGATTGATTCATGTGGGTCCCAGTTAGCTTTATTCTATCGCTGGTTTGCACTATTCAAATACTTGAATGAATAAATTCATGACTTTGTGTACACTAATTAAATAAAAATACAGCTATAGATATGGCAAAGAGAGAAACACACAGGACATAAATATATATCTGTCTTATCACCACAAAGAAATCAAATTACATACCTGTTAGGGTCAACAGAAATTATCTTTCAGAAATTCAGCTTTTCCATATAGAAATTACCTATATCAACAGAGTTTTTTGAAAACTCATGGAAAACAATCTTGTAGCCATTTTTACATGCAGATTACAGTGACAAATTGAAAACCATTCAATGAGAAGGACTTGACTGTTTTCTTTCAAAAGCTTTCATTGGTGTTTTCCCTCTCCTGTTGTCCAGGTTGCTTTTCCAGCTGAAAGGCTCCAGGAAAGGACGGCTCCTATTAAGGATCACACCCAACAACACATTTAACTTTCATTGAAGTTTTAATGGGATTCAAGCATGTATTAAAGTGCTTTTCTGAACTACAGCCAAAATTTGAAAGTGAAGTGTGAAGTATCTGTTTTTCAGCAGCTGTGTGTGTTCAGGCCTCAGTTTCACATTCATATTATCTTAATTTCCTAAGGAAAGATGAATTTCAGTACTCCTCTGGAGACAGAGTATCTGGATGGGCAGAATTTCCAAGTAGGCTTTAAAAGAATTTTAGATACTTGAGAACAAAAGCCAGCAGCCAGTGATGTTTCCACTCACAATGAAATAAGAACTGAGGGACTTACTTGCATCTTGAAGTGACTGAATACTTTGGAAAATCTACCCAGCGGACTTAAGACAAAACCTTTAAATTACAATATAATCAAAAAGAACAATGAAGGCTGTTGTGACCAAAATGCCATAAGAGTCTTTGCTTTTTGTGGTGAACTTTCTCAGCTGTTTCTTCTCCAAGCTCTCAAGGCAGTTTTGCAGACACTGTCTCTTCTGGATCCTAGAAAAGTCTTTTTCTTATTGTATTATTTCTTGACCCTATGATGGATTCAATTATTCCCATAATGCTAATATCATCTATCAGAGAGAAGTGTGGGCAGCTATACTAATTACAAAAGAGTAGAGGCAGTCTTACCTGTAACAAGCCACAGCTGTGTCCAATAAGGATGAGAGGTATAAAAGAGAGGGTTGGCTGCTCCAGTCAATTGGAGTCTGCTGGCTGTGCTGTGAGGAGGAAGGTGCAGGTGGCCAGGAGAGGGGCTGAGATCGTGAGCTACTGTACAGGGGACTGACAGGGTTATGTGGCTGGGTGAGGGACAGAAAGGAGTTAGGTGGCTGGGCAGAAGGAAGAAGAAACTAGATGACTGTGGTACTGTCTGGTGAAAGTTTACTCCTCTATGTTAGTAATCAGAAGGCTGAGTGGTGCTGGCTGGGGAAAGTTTAGTTCTGTGGAGCTTCTTGGGGAAGTTTTAGTGCCCTAAGGACAGAGTCAGAAGACTGTGTGATGCTGCATAGGGAAAGTTTAGCACTCTAAGCAGTGTTGTGTCTGTCTTGACTGTGACTTATAATTGTGGACAGCTGCAACAGAGAAGTGCACAGTGATTGTTATAGAAATCAGTTAAAATTTGTTTTATTAAAATTCCTGGTAAATTTCCTGTGTATGTTTGGAGTAGGATTTATCTGCCTCTTAACTTCCATAGCAGGGCTGGAAAGCTCCAGTTGGAAGACAACAGCTGTGCTCAAAAAATATCAGAAATTAATTTCATTTTAGGATGGGATTCATCTCTTTCTCTGAATACTCTAATAATATCTTCCCTAATTGTGGATCCAGTCATTGCAACTACTGATGTCCTGGGTTTAATGCACCTCACTCTGAAACCCTTCTAAAATAGGCTAGACCAGCTTTGAGACCTTTCAAACCAAGTCAACACCACATTGCCCGTGGATATTTCTTTGGTTCAAACATGCACATTTTTCTTCAGAAGAACTAGCAGGGCCAAGTTTTCTTTCAGTTTTCAAAGTTGCTGTTTCTCTATTAGACTTGAGGATACACATTTTCCCCCGGAAGTTAGTTGTACTTGTAAGACTTTTAGTTTCCTTAATGAAATTTATTGCCTAAACCTACAAACCTTGCTTTGCTTGTGTTCTTTGACTTCCATGCCTGGAGCAATGTTACCAATGTTTCTCTCTCAATTTATTGTAAAGGGAATTTAAGTGATTAATTGAAGGTGATTATGGATGTTTAAAGATAAAATGAGATGAAGTTTTTCTTTGGTGTCTCTTCAAAATACCTTGAAACTACAGCAGAAATAATGATATAAAATACATTTCTATGTACAAGTACCATGATTCTGCTCCTTCAGAGACCTTCTGTGACTTCATGCTGTCCCCCAGTGCACACCTGTTTTGCTTTGCAAGAAGACGCTTAAATAAGACTGCAAAGTAACTTCTCCTTTTTCCACTTTCACAGTCAGAATTCTGTGTTTAATTCTCAACCATGCGCTGGGTGACTGAACCACTTAAAGACACAAGTTTCAGGGAAACATATGTATTTTTTCATTTTACCACATAATCAGCACCATGTAAGAATAGCAAACACATTTTACATGAACATTTAATGATACTTAATTTTTCTGTTAATTTATTTAAGAGTAAAATAGTAATATAAAACCCTTTGTGACTTTCTAAAGCATTATTCTCTCACCCTGAAGAAAATGGAGGATTTCCTTAAGACTGCTACACTCTTAGCACACACCTTATTTGCTAATCTACACTCAAATTTTCTTTAAACTGTCACAGGAAATGAATGTTTCAGAGTTTTAAATTAATTATTTCAAAACCAGTATGTGAGACAGCACCTCAGATGGTCATCTACCTGGATGAAGATTTAACTAATGCAGCACCTTGAGTAATCAGCTCCTGAACCAAGGCACCCTGCTACCCGAACCAAATCTTTATCCTTTAATAATTTCCACCACCTCACATATGCTAATAAATTCATCAATCTTGATTGAAGGAGAGTTCATGTGCCACCAGTGCTTTCTGAAAAGTGCAACTGGTCTTTCTGCCCTTGTGTGAGCCTGAACCAAGCCTGCTCTGGCTATTTCTCATAAGTACTTATGTAGCAATGTAAATTTACAGGGAACATTGCAGATGGACCAAGCACATTCTTTGTTACCCCAAAAAAAAAAAAAAAACCCGAACCAAAGCAACTAACAAAGCAGAAACAACCGACAAAAAAAGGTACTTGTATTTAAAAAAAATTATTAAAAAACTGCAAGAAACAGGAGAATATGCAAACAGCTCATTTTTTAATGAAAAATAGTTATTGAAAATATTAATAAACTTACGGAATTACAGCTATGATACTTGTTTAGGAACACTTGCTTTCTGCTTAGACCTATAACCTGCCTGGTTTGACATTAAGCTGTGCATTTAAATTGGAACAGCATCCTTCTCTCACCAAAGTGTGCTCTGAAAATAGTAAACAAGACTGGAGTCAGCATTCCTCATAACTCTGAAGAGATCTGCCTTTGTAACTACTAAGAAATTATCTGTAATCACGGAACAGTAATAAGAGTTCTATTACAGTGCAGGCATATATTCTGTTTTTCTTATGTTTTTTCCTGACAGAAGATGTTCACAGAAACTCTGAGCATCTTGAAACTGCATAAAGCAGTTTTTCCTTGCAGAAAGTAACATCAAGCTATTCAGAAACACTCTGATGGTGAAACTCTGAAACAGTGGCTGGTGAAAGCATTAATAACATGTTTTACTGAGTGAGAATAATTAGGAATTTGCTCAGAATTATCAACATATTTCTTGTTGCTGAAGAAAACTGGGCAGGTTCTTGGTTTCCTCCCTACTCCTCAGGAATTCATCTTATAGAAAGTCACTTGTCTGAATTATTCAGGTGCCTGCCTTTAAAACAAGTCAACAAGAGAAGCAAAATATAGAAACATGAAGTTTCTTTGCAGTCTGTTGGTGGTTTTCACTTTTTTCAAACCTTTTCAAAAACTCTAGCTGTAATTCCAGGCAAAATTCATATTTGTAGAAATGAATTGAGACAATGGAGTCTTCTGATACCAAGTGCTCTTACTCAGAAATATCACTTTCTGGACAGAAAACATGTAATAACACATTTCTTTTTTCTTGTTTGGGCTTCAACTCCATTCCCCAGCTAAACAGTATTAGGACTGGGCTAGGAAGTGAGTCAAAACTGCTGTTTGCAACACAAAGGGACCAGGAATAAACACAACCTGAATCCTTCCCACCCCCAACCATAGCACTACTGATGAATGCATGCATGACTATGCAGGAAAAGGGTATCCTGCTGCTACCAGCTCCCAAGGTTGATTCATCCCATGTGTAAAGGAAGATGCAGGAAATGAATTATGAATATCAAAAATGCAGTTGTTACCTTTGATACTACCTTGGGAAACTCATTTCTTGTTGTCTCCAGTAGTTGCAGTAAACAGATTTTGTTTTCCCCACACAAAAAATTTGTATTCTCATTCTCATTTCCATGAATGGAACAATAGCAACAAAAACCCCAAATCTCTAAAATTTATCTTGTAAAGTTCTACATCAAGACCAGGGATCTTGCTAACCCACCATCTGTTTGTGAGCTTCTGCAAAAGGCTGACTCTGTGAAGAGCAATTTTACCCCCAGTGTCAGTGACAGCCAGGCCAATGTCTTCATTAGACTGAGGCTGACTGAGGGCTTAGAATGCTCCTTAAATTTTCTCCAAAGAAACTCAGTAGATTATACCTTTTTTTTTTTCTTTATCCTTTAATAATTTTTGTACATGTCCCTAAAAGCTTTATGGCCATTTTTCTCCAAAGGAATTCAGATTTCTCTGAAATTGTTGTCCCTGGAGGTGTGTTGATATGATGTAAAAAGCAAAGGTGAAAAAGTAGATGACACCTGAATAACTCCAGTGTTGGAGAGAAGCCATGGCCTGCCTGCCCTGGAACTGCTGGTGCTGCCTCACAAATTCTGTGGTAAGCATGCAGAAATTTAATCTTTCCCAAACATAATTTATTAGGATTATAAACCATTTATCTGTTTCACATATTAGAAATACTTAGGCAATATGTAAAATAAGAATTTAAATAAAGAAAGAACAAACGTGAAGTGAGAAAGAAATTTGTGTATGGTTCAAGGGATTTTAACATTGATTAACCCAGACTGTGGATAGTTTGAAGGGAGCAAAAACTAGGAAACAAAGCTACCTCATATTTCAAAAGTATCCATAAGTATCCAGGGAGCTGGAGGTGGTAAAAATTTATCCATGAGGGTAAAATGCAATTATATAAATAAATGTGAAAGAGTTTTTTGTTCATTTGTGGTGCACTGGATTTCACATCAAATTAAAGATTTATACAGTAAATCATGCAGCAGAAGTAAAATCATTATGCAAATGTCATTTCTGTCTTCATGGCAAGGGCTTTCTTTAAATATGCATGCTCATTTGAGTGTTCATTTGAGCAGAACATATACTTACCTATAGAGTCGTTCCACTTTATTTTCCAGATGCTGCTCCGACTGTTGTTAGGTGGCTTGTTTGGTTTGTTATGGGAAAAAAGGCCCCTAAGAATAGAAGCCAACGTGTGAATTCTTCAGAGCTCCTTGGCAAAACTGAGCAATGGTGGTTTTTTAAAATACAACTAATGTACGCAAATTGCCAAGGCCCTGAGGACACTGCCAACCCTTACAAGTCCCAGGGCTCCCTAACACTAAGAAAAAGGAAGCATTATCTCTTTAGTAGAGCCATACTTTTAAATGTGCTGTTGGATTTTACTAATAAAATAAGATTTGCATGTTCTTCAATTTTTCTTTGAAGTAGCTGTGAACTTCTCTGTCGCACTCCAGGAATTTATGAAAAAAAAAAAAAAAGTCTTATCCTGCAAAGAAATAACTTTGGTTAAAAAGGTTAAATAAAGGATTTTTTTTTTTTCTTGTAAGTTGATTGCCTTCTTGTCTGCAGTGTTCATATGTAAAGTCTGTAAAAACGATAATGTAGTGAAAGTGTTATCTCTTAATGTAGACACCGTAGCAAGTTAAAAGTCCACAATTAAAATTATAGCAAAAAAAAGAATAAAAACCAAAAAAACCCCCATCAAAACCAATAGAGTTCATTCACATGCTCTGTAGGGTAAAGTAGAAAAATCTTCTGATATTAAAAATACCTATATTTTTTTGTCAGAAACACTTTTACACTCCTTCTCTAATTATTTTTAATTTCTGTGTAGTGATGAACTAAAATGTTCATCTTAACCAGTCTATTCAGCAACAAGGATTCAAGTGAAGATCATATTCTCTGTTAGGAATGATCAGGATGGAAATATACCAATGTTCAGAAGCCTTCCCAACTGCTTTTGTGTCAAGTGCTCTGCATTTGGAGCTCACACTGTCCATGGTGTGTGACAGTCAGGCTCTGGAGACAGCTTGGCCAAGCTACTGCCGTGGCAAAGGCACACAAGGGCTGCTCTCAGCCTCTCCTGAACAAGCTTATCTTTCTTCATTATCTGGACAGACAGTCCAGGCTCTCCATTTAAGCAGAAAATTCTGTGTTTAAAATAAATCAGTGCTAAAATTCCTGACTGCATTTTTGTCTGAAAATAAGTACCCAGCGCTTTTCTTAGGTAAAATTAATCTTTGTGCCTAGGCATAACACTTTGCCTTTACAATGTGTATCTTTCACCTCCTCCCTACTTCACAGTCTTAAATAAGGTTTAAATATTGCATAACTCTTCTGTTTAACTCTCTGAATGATGTAGAATTTCATGTTACATGAAAATCCTGATAAAAACATGCCCTGAAAAATATTGAGAGTATGAAAGAATATAAAAAGAAAGCTGGCATTTCATATTTCACAGAAACTCCCAAGTGTTCAGTATTTGTTTTCATTTTGCACTGAAATAAAATGGAATGCTTTTAATACTTTCATAAACCATGTCTCTGTTAAAATGTCACAGTCAACATAAAAACATCAGGTTTTAAAGTTCCCTCTCTGTTGGGTCACAGATAATCAGAGACTTTACTATCATACAAGTAATTTTCACCTAAAAACTTTCTAGAATTAATAGATTTCTATGTTATTTCAAATTAAAAAAAATAGCATATTTCCAGTGTATTTTATTAGAAAATTTTCCATCTACTTCCCATAGAAACATTAGTGAAGCACGTCATCACACCATGTTCAAACAAATGTTTGAGAACATTTATTTTCATTATTCTCTTATCTCTGCTAGAGAGATATATTGATTACTACTAGTTCAATGTCAAGGTCCCAAAAATAGAAAGCGTTATTTAATAAAAAGTAGAAGGGACATTGTTCCTATCCTGGATTACCTCGCAACACTCAGTGGCAAAACAGGTGGGTGAAAGGGGCAGGAGAAGAGGAGATTCAGGAGAAGTATCTGCTCTCCTGAGGACAATCTATGGCTTTCTAAGTTTACATGGCCTGGAAGGCTAGAAAGATACGATATAGATTATCCAGTCTACAAATTAATGTTTCAAAATGCAGAAAGTCTCTGCAGATATTCCATTATAAGGTGTGGCTTGACCCCATGTGCTGAATTTAGCCTCCCATCCATCACAGACTAATTATGTTTTCAGACCAAAAAAAAGGGGAATAATTCAATGTGATGTGCAAGGAAGTGATCATGTAACTGCCATTAACCTATGCATCATGCTAAGTGATTGTCCTAAAGTCCTACTACTAATTCTGGCTTTTAAGTTTTTTCTCACCTATTTCAACAAAGCATGCCAATGGCGAATATGTTTCTCTTCTACAAATGGGCATTGGTACTCACTCCACAACCATCACGTAATGTGAGGTTTACTATGTAGCACAGCCTTTGAGCAAATCAGGTAAATGGGGGAAAATGTCAGTATTTATGCAACAGAAATTCCTTGCCACAGCTTCCCTTATGTTCCACAGGGACCCTGTGTTGTATAATTTAAGCCATAAGGAATATTTCTTAGACTGATTTACCTTGTTACTGGTGCTGTACTATTAAATTGTTATATGCCTTAGTGATGGCAAGGTATTGAGAATAATTTTGTGAGGAAAACAAAAGGGTACATAATAAACCCAGTGCTGAAAAATTGTTCAAAGGAAGCTATCATGTGTTCACTGACTACTGTAAAGCAATGGAAATGCCCCTGAAACAGCTTTGGGACCTTCAGTTCACGCTCTTGAGGATGCTGTCAGTACATCCTGCGCTAACAGAGGTTCAATATCTAAACTCCAGTAAAAGTTATTAATGTTAACTGCTCAACTTGCAGCATGAACTCTATGAGGTCACAGTAGAGAGCATGGAAAAAATTCATTACTCTCTTTGGAGGGACAGTGGGGTCCCCCAGCCACAGCCTTGGCAGGTGTGCACAGGCCTTGCACTGCACAGGACCATAACTTCAGCTCCTATGCTTAAGGACTCTGCTTTTAAAGAAAACCCTTGTTATTTTTCTGTGCTCCTAAAAACCCAAATTATTTTCCATTCACTGGCTTCCTGGCAGCAGCTAAGAGAGTTGGCAGGGGTTTCCCTGTGAGTGCACATAGGACCAAGACATAATCCCGTCTTTGACAATGTACTAATGAGTGATAAATTCTTTCAAATGCAAAGAAGGGAGAATGGATGTATTAATAATCTTTAAGCTCTGTTACTGCAAACAGTAGCTGCCTGTTCTTAATTATGTAAGTTAAAAACATGCCACATCAGAAGTCTTTTCCCCAAATCCCTAAATCAGTAGTCTGCTATGAGCTGAACAGGATGAATACTACAGGCAATATTTGCAGCTATGAATGCATCCTTTTAAAACATCATTCCTGAATAAGTCTTATTGATGCTCACACCTTTCACCAGTAACACAAAATATGTTTGTGAAAATATTCATGGGATCCGATTGAGAGATAAAAATCCCATAGGCTTGAAAAAAAGGCGAGTAATGAAGATGCTGTACTCTTTGCAGACACCTCATTGGACAATTAAAATAACAAATATAAGGTGTTCAAATCCACATCTGTTTGTGGACACTTTACAAATTTAAGTAGGCCACACTTGGTTGCTGGGCAGGTTACTAAAGGTCTGCATAAGGTCTGCACTACAGCCACACATGAGGAGAAAGCACAGAGAACAATGTCATACATCACTCAGTGGACAATCTGCTGCCGATTAAGAGCCATTGGAACACTTATCAAGAAAAAAAAATCCCCAGCAAGGCTCATAAACTCACAGGTAGTGCTATGCTAACAGCTGGCACACAGCTGGCTAACTTTGGCGCGGGCAGAACAGATGTACCTCTAGCTACAAAACAGTGCAGCAACATAACTAAACTGGAATGGAAGAAAATCCATGGAAGGAAGGAGAAGACACACTCTCACATCTAGTTTTGTGTGGGAAAGTTCTTCCTGAGCTCCCTACTGGAAGAGAATTAAGGTTCTTCAAATTTGGCAGGCTTCCTCTCACAGTGGTCAGGTTGAGATGCATTAAAGGAAGACAGAAGGATTACATACTACAACTATGGCATCCCAATAAAATTCCTAAGAATATAATGCTGGATTTTAAAATTACCACACCTCAAAAATGTGTTGGCAATGATCATCATGAACATTTCAAAAAGTCAAGTCTTTGTGGGATTTTCCCTAGTCTTTGACCTCAGTAGCAACCTGTACAAGTGTGTTTCATGGTCCAGTAATATTCTGTGTGAAAGAGAATTCTCCAACACAGATTTGAATCAGCTTCTTCTCAGTTTCACAGAGTATCTTTTTCATTATATATGAGAAGAAACACTAATTTCTGATCTATCGTCTTTTTGACTATTCTGCAGGTTTGATGTTCATTGGCACAGGTGTTTTTTTGCTCGTGTTGAAGTACTTGTTTATATAACCCTCCTTCATAAAGGAAACCTTGGTCTTCTCAGTTTTTAGTAACAAATCTTGCGGTGTCTCAGCATTGTCATTGATTCTTCTCTCCTAGTCCCGAACCTGTCCTGAAATGTGACAATATTCTTTGAGATAGGTACTTCAGCAAGTGTCTTAGATGAGGTCATATAGTGTTATAATATTGGTATTATGTTATTTCCCAGTATTGCACTCCATTAAATCCTCTGTTCAGCCCCTCAAATACTGATGGCTTTGTCTGAATAGTGGGCTGAGAAGGTACCTTCAGGTTTGTGTTGATAAC
This sequence comes from Phainopepla nitens, assembly GCA_013400175.1. Taxonomy (NCBI): domain Eukaryota; kingdom Metazoa; phylum Chordata; class Aves; order Passeriformes; family Bombycillidae; genus Phainopepla; species Phainopepla nitens. The sequence goes on from VXBQ01014007.1 coordinate 1,025,754, forward strand.
TGTTCTGAGGTTTCTCATCTAAGTAACCCTTCAACAATAAAGGAGGAAAATGTTGATGCAGCTTCATGCCACATTCAGTTGATGCGCTTAATGTGGTTATATCTTGTGTCTACATCTGAATTTTTGAAATTTTTAACCATATATTTGCGTATATTCAAAAGAATGAAAAGTTCTGATGTTACTCAGAAGTACCTATCCCATCTGCATGGACACTTGTGGACTGAGAGAAACGTTCAGCACAACATATTGTATAAAAGCTACCATATAAAATAACCCATTAAAAGTGAAAAATTCTTAAAATGAACATGAATGAAACAAAAATAAAGCTAGACAAGAACCGGAGGAGGGGAACTCAAGAAACAGAAAAGACATTCTCAATAAAAAGTGAACATTTTTAGTGATTAATAGGAAACAAAATCTAAGCTGTCTTGAAGGATTATTACTCATATAACAAGACACTTAGGGGCAATTAAAAGACAGATTTCAAAACAAGATTTTTCAAAAGTCTAACAGGGAACTGCAAAATTTTCAATCTTGTTTGATTCAACCATATGAGAAAAATGTGGATAATCCCATGGGGTTTTTTTTGTATATCAGTGATTAACTCTTTGTGGAGACTTGTCCAATACTTTGTCCAACAACAAATCAGTCATAAAACAAGAGAACCCCATAAACAGGTGGGATTTCACATTCCCTTCCATCATTCCACACCATGTCACAGTGAAGTCCATTTCTGAGGGGTTTGGATCATGCTCTTCCCAGGCCTTTTTCATCCATGTCTTCCTTTCCAAAAGGCAGCTTCATGTGGTCTAAACAGGCGCTCTACGATTCTGCATCTGAGATGCAGAAGGAGAGATCTGCTTCTAAATCTGAAGTGTTGAAGAGCCAGGCAGCCCAGCTGTGGGATGGCATTTCTTCTTAGGCCTCCCAGAATTGGATGCCAAAAGTTTTATACCTGAGCGGAGTCATTCACTCTGTAAAAGAATCATTACCCTGGCTTCTCAATACTTTTCATAAAATTTATGTCTGGTTTTGCCGAAGGTGTTTTATGGGCAACTGTAAAATGTCTGTGGCTAACAGCTACAGAGCTTGCAATAGCAAAGAATTAAGTCACTGCTACCCCTGGAGTGCTAATGAGGTAAAAATGTGCTGAATGTTCATACTTTCATGGGGATACACATATTATGCCTGCTACAGGTGCACAATGCTAATATGCTTTTTGGACAAATTGTGCTCAATTTGCATAATTTTAACAACCTGAAACCTGCAAACATCAGGAAAATCTGTGTGTTTCTCTGCCTGTAGCATTAAGTCATTGAATATCTAAGAATCAATATAAGCCCTCAGAACCAGAGGAAAGCCCTGCTGGAGTCCTGTGTTTGCTAAATTATAGGATCAAAGCCTTGAGGTACTCCAGTCCAGGTCCCTTGTCTATAACTAACATAACCATGGAAATATCACTGTCTGCAGGGCCACAACTACTTCTTCTGACTCAGCAATACTTTGGAATTGTCAAATACTGATGATCCATCCACTTAGAGACATTGCTACAAGCTTAGCTGATAGAGAACTAAAGCTAGATATTATCTTTTGTATGGTGGTTGGGGAGCAATTTATATCTTCCAATTTGCTTCGGCCAATAATTGAACATGATTCAGCCTGTACCTGCATTCTCAAAAATAAACGTGCAATATTTGTATTACTTCATCTTTTCATCATTTGTCATGTTAAAGCCTTCCATGTGTGTTGAAATAACTTGAGATAAGCACAATAAGATGAAGACACCTTTCCAGTGGCCACTACAGCCAGAGAAGTTACTTGGTCAGAGGATTTATAAAGAATGCAACATAAAATAATTTGGAGAAAATATGAATATGCATCATTGAAACAGCACACTAAATCCATGAAAATGAAGCATTACTAGTAGGGAACAACTATTAAATAGTACTCACAATTCAATTTTGATCTTTAAAGCCACCTTCAGATTATTTTGGGCTGACCAGTATGGGATTACCTAGTTACAGAATAAAAAATTTTGTCTTGCAATGTATCGAGCAAAACAAGAGTTTATCAAATTCATGAGAGAGAACTTGAGTCTGTTGTTAAAAATATGCAGTATCTTGACCTTTTCTCCTGCCACTATGTAAGTCTCTGTAAAATCTCTGGTTTTTCTACTGCTTTGGTAGCTATGGTATTTTTTTGCACAAACATAGAGCTAAATCAAAAACAGTAGTCAGCAGAGGCTGCAGTCACAAAATGGTTGTAGAGAATCATGAAAAAGAACAAGAGTAAAAAAGTAACTGTACATTGAACACATCAGAGGAAGGCAAAAAGTTGAAACAACAACAGGAAAACCAGAAAGATTACACAAAGCAAACAGTAATTTGGCAGTTTTAAAAACACAAATGCAATACACGCTCTGACATCAGAGAAGTATTTCTTAGAAAGAGACACAAACCTTCCAGATGCTACAAAAAAAGTTTGAATAAATTTATTTTGAGTAGAAAAAGTAGTTTCCTGGGTTGAAAGAATAGGCTGCCCTGGATTCTGAAGGGTTTTTTTGTTTGTTTGAATCTTAAAGTGAGTAGGTTTGGTGCTGAACAGGAGGGAAATAATATCATAACAGTTCTTGTGACTTTCTCCCTCTGACAGGACCACAAGAACTTCATTTCTTCATAGCAAGGGAAAGTCAAATTTGCCCTGGAAGCACCATGGGATCAGTCCTGAAAAATCCTGCTATGCCACAGATCATGTGTGTCAGGCAGGTACAGGAGCCACTAAAGGTTCTCCCAACAGCTCAGATCTACTCTCAGAGCATTTCTGATCTTGGCATGATCCTGACACCACTAAATACAGCTTGTTCTGGTTTTGGACAGGGTTTGATTCTGCCTCCACCACACACTTTGAGTACTCAAATTTTGGTATTTTTCATTAGGTGTTTCTTATTTTTGTTCATTCCTCTCTTTATTTGCACAACAATTCTTGTTTTTTTTATTCTTGGTTGCTTTTTTTTTTAGCACTTCATGTACAGTATCCTTCATCTCCCACCGGTCTCCTTTGCTGCCTTCCAATCTGCCTTTAATTTAAATTTCCTTTCCTACTCGCCTCCTCTAGTAATTCTGCAATGCATTACAAACTCCTGAACTATTAAGAAGAGACAACAACAGTAAGGGCTTTCAAGACAGACTGTGGGGACTAAATAAAAATAAACTGAATTAAGCTTTAAACTAATAGCAATTAATGCTACAATTCCTGGAAAGGGCAACTCTCACTTCCCCTAGTGAAAGGTTATTTTGAACTCAGCAGCCATACAATAAAGCTACCCTGAAGTGTAAAAATACCATCAACCTGGCACACTGCAGTATTCCCTCAGTGAGTCTCTCCAGCAGGTGCATCATTTATGGTTTAAACACTGATGATCTCAACTACCTATCTGCAGCTTCACACCACAAATATTCCTCTGCTTTGATGCTTTAGGAATTCTCACCAACATTAACAATTACAGCAATTTTTGAATCAGAGTATATCTTCTGATTACTAGGAAATTATATCCTTGTGGAAAGTAATATATTTTTAGTATACTTGGCACACTTTTAGTACAGCTAAGTATTTGTAGAACACTTGAATTACAGCAAGTATACTCATTTTTCATGAGTGTAGAGTGACACATTATAAAACAAATTATTATAATCAGAGATTTTCTGGAAGTTCTCAAAGAGCTTGATTCAAAATGGGACAAGTTTCTCCCAGTACCCTCCGCCCACATTAGCAGAGAGTGGGAGCTGAGGGGATTCAGCACCTTCGAGGGAAGTTCCCAGCTAAAACCCTACCCTGCAGCTGTGGCAAAATGAAATTTCTTTGATTGCTTCTGTTCATTTGCATACTACAGCTAGGATTCGGGCACGCTGATAAATGACACTAGAACATCATGTTATTCTGCCAGCCTTGATATTCATTATTTTTCAAATTTTGGCGGCTTTGGAAAGGAGTTTGTCTTTCACTTGGAGCCCACACTATAGAGACTGCCCAGAAACTCTCCTAACACTTGGGGGTCACAAACACACTGATGTATCCAGGCAGCTCTGTGATCCCAGCAAAGAGAATGAGGAACATGGTGACTGATGATGATGAATGGGTTTCATGGAAATTTATACAAATTACACAAAAATGCCATTCACATAAATTCCACATAAATTACGCCAATTACTTAGGAGTATGAATTTAGTGGGATTTTTAAAAGGCATTATGGGAATTTTATGAGCAACATTTATAAAAGTCTGTTAAATGTGAAGAACTTTGAAAGAAATATGAAGCAAAATATTTTAGCGTTTAAAATAAACTCTCTTGAGGACTGCTACAAAAAATTCATCCCACATCTGCCTATGATGGGATTTCTTACACATTTCTCTCAAGGAAGTGATTTCAGGGATGAAATGAGCTTCCAAGTTCCTTTGGTGACTATTGTTCACTCAATGACAACATGCAACAGTTTGTTGTTCTCTTGTTCTTCTTATCTAAGATTGGCTGTACTTTCCTGCTTAAAAACTGCTGTAAAACATTAAAAAGCAAACATTTGACCTAAAGAAGACCTATGTATTCTAAATTCATTTATCTCTTTATATTTTTGCAGTCAAAGACATTATTTGCAGTGTTTATATGTATTACTCTTAAATGCAAATCTACTAGGATGGCTTTGAGATGATCTGCTGCTTTCACAAATACTATAATTATGTTATGCCATATTACTGCATAGAGATTTAGAGAAAATGACCACATTTTTGAGATATGAATATGAGGGCTTCTTTTGAAATTGATAAGATTATTAATATGAAATTTAAATTTTTTAAAAAATCACAGTGGTGATGTCCATATCAATCCTTACAAACTCTTCCATAAAGAAAATTCTGCAATCACCTTCTTGTTAAAAAAGTTAATATCAAACCAAATGTGCTTTGAAAGCCTGTTGATTTATGAATTCTCTGTTTTACCACGCTTTGTCCAGCTAATCAATACCAGTTGTCAAATCCAAACATATATATTGAGAAGAACATTTTGCATCACTGACTTTCCTCATGGAGTTTCATGGAGTGAGAAAACCATTGCTAGGTGTGTCATTCCATATCCACTCTGAAGGCTATTGAAGATTCATCAAGAGGGCTGGCTGATAAATGAGTTTTTGAACAGCTCAGAAGACCCAACATGGGGTATTTCACTACAGATTTCTCCTGGCAATGTGTACTGCTGTGCCCATTAGCCAAGCCTTGTGTGTGAAAGGGCACTGCACCTTTAGCTCTGAGAGTTAGAGTCAGAAAACTGTAGGGTTTTGTCATTAATGATGTATTTTCAAACACACTTTAAAGATGTTTGAGGTCTTGGTAGTTCCTGTATTCTTCACGCTACAATATATGATCATTATATTATAGGAATGTATCTTCACACTCAAGTGTCTCATTTAATGAAAAAAACCCCAAACGCACAGGTTGGATATGCAATTCTGGATCAGTAATAGAAATTTAATTCAAAGTCTCATACATGTTTCATATACATGTAAATACAATTTTTATGCTTTGAACTATTAAACTGGTCTGTATTTCTAGTATTGTAAGCAATCTCCTGCAATGAAACTCCAAAGCCAAGAAAAAAAAAGAAAAAAAGGCATCCAAAATAATCTCTGAATCGTCCCAAGATTTTCATCTTGGGGATCAAACTGGGATTAGTATTTTCTTGAATGTTTCATATTAAGTTGTCACTATTACAGTAAATACAAGAAAGCAGTTATTTCCAGGGAGAAATGTGTAAGCCTTGAAATGGTTTGTGGTCAGCTGAAACTTTTTATTGACCAAGATTCCATAAATATCTTCTGATCCTCAGATATGTTTATGCATTTTCTTACCATGTTTGCTTTCCTTGGATAAAACTATTTTTGGACCCACAAAGCCACCTATAACTGCATAAGTTTCCAATCTTCTCTTCATGACTAGAACAAGACATCACTAAATACAGCTGATACCTTCTGCAATAGCACAAGACTGGGAAATATTATTAAATTCCAGTACTGAGTATAAGGTCAATAAATATTTTAAACCATCATAAGTATGCTCCTGTACTTTATTATTTATCCTTTCAGAATTGGTATTAAGCAAGTTTTTAACACCTTAATCCTCCAAAGTTAGGTATAAGCTAGCTCCAAAAACTTTTTATCTAGAGAAATTATGAAATGCAGAGAGTTGCCTCTCAGTTCCATTTTCTGATTTCAAATGTCTCAGTCAAATACCTCCAGCATTGTATTTCATTATTTGCTGCAATTAATTTTGTTGAACTATGCACATTTGGTTCTCTCTTTTACTTCAAGTTCTTACAGTGCTTCAAAGTTTTCTTTAATAGTTCGAACTGAGCAACCAAAGATCTATGCAACACTCTGACTTTTTCAAAGGCAGGTATCTTCCAATTTCTTCTTATTTTAGATTTGCCCATACCTGATTCATCCACAGCTGAGTAATATGGCAGTTAACAAGCTGAAATTCTACATTTTTACTCCACATCTCTTTAAACCTCACGGCCTGTATGCAGATACAGACAATTGCATACAGCTCCCTCAGTTCTGCTGCACATTTACCTCATCGCATTTGCTCTGCATTCTGGACCAAGTTCAAAAGATGCTACAGAACTGTTCAAAAAATGTTACTGACTGTCCTCAAAAAAACCACTTTTATTTACACATGCAAAGGGTCAAATTTCTAGTGGGTCTGAAGCTCTTCTCAAAGATTTGATTTGGAACAGAAGGATTACTGATGATAGTTTCAAAGCAGGGAAATATGTCAGGCATATGTTGGATGATTATAACCAGAACAGAGCTTTGATGTGCCCCCAAAACCAAACCACTCAATTGCCAAGCATTACCCTGGACCACTTCAGCAAAGTAACAGGTTTTCTCTCTTCCAATTCTTTAAAACAACTCCTGCTGTCTTCAGTCTCAGAAATAAATTTCTCCCTTTTCATATCCTTCTCATGCCTGCCCAGATTGCCAGTGTTCTCTGGAAGCACTTTAGTTTGATTTTAACTGTGGGTTTTGCTGGTTTTGTGGGGTTTTGTTGTTGTTGCTGTTGTTTTTTTCTGTGTTTTATTTCTCAGCAGAATCATCCTTATTTCTTCTGCAGTGCCTTGACTGGTTCCTTCCTTTCTTATTAGCTCTGACAGCCATGGCAATTGCATGTGCACGCCTCAGAGACAGCTCCAGCACTCACTGCAGCTTGCCAAAAGATCTCTTATTTAAAATTACAACCGTTGGACAATTTCACATATGTACTTCAAAGGCACTTTGTTCTGACAATACACATCCCTCCAAAAGGTCTCGAACTTGCAAGTTGGATAATGTACTGTGTTCTCCCTGACAGAAAATATGATTGGTTTGTTTTCAAGAGGATCATTGCTGCTTTTATCTCTTTACTTTTCCAAATCTATAAATATTTTGGTATAACACAGAATGTTAATTTATGCAGAACACAGTCAGGTTTTTGTAAGGCCATGTGCTTCTTACAAGATATATCATATATTTGTGAAGCTGAAAAACCTACAGAGATGGTGTGGAAGTCACTTTTTTTTTTTTTGTGCTGCTTCAAAATGAATCAACCATGACACCATATGCTGCAACAATTGATGAGAATGACAAAAGTAATATCTTTTTCTAAAACTCAACAAAAAAGCACCATTAATTTAGAGAAATTGTATTTCCCTTAAATCTCCCTGTATCTTCCTGGCTCACTTAACATTTCGTTGTTTTATTTCTGTGTAGGCTCTTGCCAGCCCTCCTCTCACTGTGGCAGGCTTCTATCTAGAGAAACATGAGCATCCTCTGGCTACTGCTGGAATAACTGAGATGTCCTTCACTATAAAGGTGGAAGAATCCTCCACCTGTGCCAGGACCTCCACTGTGCCACCTTGGGCTTTGACATTCCCCATCAAAGAGCATAAGAAGTTTTACCTTGTGCTCACTGTGAGCCTAATAAAAATTAAGCCACAGTTAAAAATCATATATATATATATATATTTAATGTGTATATATACAAATATATATATTTAGTGTATATGTGTATATATATATATATAGTGGCTATATATATATGTATATATATACACTAAATACTACTATCACAACTTTGCCTCTTTAAAAATGTGTATCTCTTCTCATTTTGCAGCCTACAATTTATCTGCTTTTCATAGCAGAATAGATATTTGCTCCTTGCTCTGCTTGAAGGGGTCAAGTTAACAGAATTGTCGAGAGAAATCCTCACTCTGTTTGAAATTAACTGGATGTGGATATCAGTTGGCTGAACAAAAGGGATGTCTGATTATGCTGTAAGCACTGAAGATACATTGCATATCTAGGAAGCTTTTCTTCTCATTACTTAGCATGTTGCTTGGTTACCTCATCAAACTTGTCATCTGTGAGGAAATCCATTTTATTAAGAAAAACATTAATCATAAAGCTAACTCCTCTGGGACTGAAATGGGAGAAATTTACGCTTATTTCTGAAGTTTCAGTTCAAAACTAAGTTGCTACATTCACACTCCAGATATGAAAAAATATAATTGCACAGACCATTCTCAAAAAATTATTTCATGCCCCATGGTGGAGTGCTCTTCTGACCCTTGTGGGACAAACATTACTCTGTGTGTTCAAAAGTTGCCAGGACCTTGGCTAAGGCTTCATGCAAATCCCTTGCAATCTATTCATCACCTTCCTGTAGGCCACAGGTACGAAGTTAGAAGGCCAACTGACAGAGAAAAGGTTTGGCACAATCAAACGCTTTCCATGCTGCTAAACCACACGATCTTGAGAAGCCTGGAATATCTCTAACTGTTTGCCACCATTTGGGGACAACATAGAGTCAGGCAGGTTTGACACTGGAAAATGGCTTTCCCAAGCATTTCTCTTGTGGTTGTGGTAGACCTGGTGCTTGGGTGTGCTCTGCTCATGAGATTATACCTCCATTTTCCCACAGGCTGTGCAGAATTCAGCAAATCTCAGTTCCAGGGTGTAAAAAAGATGACATAATGAAAACAATAACAAAGATGACGACGATGATGATGATGATAATTAGTAGTCATAGTAGTAGTGGTATCACCAAAACACCCACACCACCAACCAACCAACCAACCAACCAACCAACCAACCAACCCTCTCCAAACTAAAACAAACCACCAGCAGAAGAATCCCTCAAACCCCATGCAAAGAAGGAAGAGCTTTGCCCGTCAAGCCGGCAGCTCCCCCTGGGCCCTCGCCGCGTTGCACCACCTCTCCGCCTGCCCATTCCACCCTGCCGACCCTCCCCAGCCGGCAGCCGGCAGCGGCGTGTGCGCCCCTCTCCCCGGCCTCAGTTCTCCCCGCTCCCGCTCCATCCGTGCCCCGCCGCGTCCGGCGCTGCGGCGGTGCCGGT
>VXBQ01014007.1:1037381-1137224 GCA_013400175.1 Phainopepla nitens
GCCCTCCCGGGAGCCGCCGGAAAATCCCTGGACTGGTAGCGGCGTTGCCAGAGGTGGCTCCTGCCGGGGGGCAGGGAGGGCGTGGAGGAAACCCGGAGTCTGCCTGCTGTTGGTGGGCACGCCTGTCCCCTCTGCCCGCAAAGTTTGGGGTTCTCCTCTCCTCCCTTTTGCTGCTGTTGCCCACCTCACGTGTGGCAAATAATAAAAATAATCGTGTTGACATTTAGAGGAATGAAATTAAATATAGAGAGAGTAGGAGGTGACTTAGCAGCTCTGAACGTGTCAGGTGCAGGCAGCTGAGGTGTGTGCCTGTTTTTAAAACGTTTCTCCCTGGCAGGGTCATCTCTGCACCTTCTTCCCACACATGCATGCACACACACACACACACACACACACACACACACCCCAGCCCAGAAGAGGGCTTGGCAGCGGCTCTGGCCATGCTATTGTGCCTGTCTAAGTGCTGCTGGCAAAGAAATGTAAGGGAGGGGAAGGGGAAGAGATGAGTGAGGGAGGTGTTGGAGATCGTCTCCTCTGTCAGGAGAGGTCTGCTAATACACAGCTTCCAGAAAAGATACAGCAGCTCTGGGGCAGAAAAACAGCCTCTCCGATGAAACGTTTTGGATGTAGAAACCTCTTCAGAGGATAAGGGTGAACTGTGGCATATACACAATTTTGAAAACAGAGGAGTTGTTCTGTCCTTGTTCTCTTAAATAAGGGCAGCTGAGCAAATATACATAAAATACTGCAACCCGTTTCAGAGGACTAGCACCTGGGATTAGCTGATCTGCATTGTGAATAATGTCAACATCTGAGCTGGCTTGAATTGGATTTTCTCTGCCACAGCAGCAAATATCAGCCCCAGAAGAAACCAGGTGGCCGAGGAAAAAAAAAAAAGTGGTTTGAAATTTTCAAAAAACCTTCTAAGAAACTATTGCAATTCTTCCTCACCCCAGGAAAAATAAACCAGTATTTGTGCCATGCATGGTGAAGCTTGTCAGTTCCTGCTGGGAGCTCAGGCCCTATTATTTTTTTTGACCTGTATTAGAAACAACCAGAACTGGGCTTGGTAGCATCGTCTGTATGTCTAGGACACTGTAGCTTCACAGGTGATGGTGTTTTCACAAATAAATTAAAACAAAATAAATTGCAGAATAAACACCATCTTTTCTGTTTAACATTGTTCTTGTAACAATAAAATGCACTACTGAAATATTTGAAAGTTTTGGAAAGGTTAGTAGTTTACGTTTAGATTTTACCCTAAAATTGTAATCGAGTATGAACATATATGCTAAGATTTGTGTTTAGCACTGCAACCTATTACAATTTCTCTTTAACTCCAATATTACAGCAGCATTTTCCTAATGTCCAACACCAGTCAAAATGAAAAAAATAATCACAAATGTTCACTATTGATCAACTTTGTGATTCAACATGTTATTAGTTGTCATTTCTTATTATTCTGTTTCAATTCCTTGCAGATAAGAAAGAAAAACAGTAGAGGAAAATCACCCCCCTGGATCTTAGCCTTGGCCTTTTTCAAGCAAAGAGAAGAGGAGCTGCCAGGCTTTGCATGTCAAGTGGCCACTCGGCTGTTTGACAGCTTCTGGGTTTCAACCCCGTTGGGATTGAGGCAGCTCAAGCAACCACGAGCGATGAGTCCTGTCGTCTGCTGATGCTGCTCTAGCACCATGGCAGACAGGCTGTGATATGACAAGAGGATCCATCCTGGGAAGCAGCATTGGGATCCATAATTGGCTTCCTGGGAAACTACAGCTGGTGGAGAGGATGTAAAAAGAGGCGCGCATGTGCCAGGATATTGCTACAGCCTTGCTGAGCTGGTGGATCCACTTGGAGGAGAGTTTTGCCACCGATCTTGGGTTTTTTCCCAGTTTGGTAATGTTGGCTTTGGGGAAAATTTCTGCTGACTCACCCACCCCTGGACACCTTTTGAGGAGCGTGGCCGGCCAGTGAAGAGTTCCAACGGCGCCTTACCCCCATTGCGGGTCCCCTCCGGTGGCCCCTGGCACCATCTCGTGCCCAACCCCATCCCGTGGGGCAGCTGCAGCCCCCCGCCCCGGGGAGTCTCCCAGAGTGACCCCCGCACCCGGGGCGGGGGTGAGCGTGCCCGAAGCTTCCAGCGCGGCCGGCGCCCGGCAAGATTTTACCCTGTCTGCCGCCGGGGCCCTGGTGCCGCCCCCCGCCAGCCCTGCCGCCCCACTCGCCCGCCCCAGGCCGCGCAGGATGGGGGCGGTGCTGGTGCGGCGCGGGGGCTGCCTGCTGCTCTGGCTGGCCCTACTGCTGGGCTGCTGGGCTGAGCTGGGCAGCGGGCTGGAGTTCCCGGGTGCGGAGGGCCAGTGGACCCGCTTCCCCAAGTGGAACGCCTGCTGCGAGAGCGAAATGAGCTTCAACATGAAGACGCGCAGCTCCAGCGGGCTGGTGCTCTACTTTGATGACGAGGGTTTCTGTGACTTCCTGGAGCTCATCCTCACCCAGGGAGGGCGGCTACAGCTCAGCTTCTCCATCTTCTGCGCCGAGCCTGCCACCCTGCTCTCGGACACGGCGGTCAACGACAACCTCTGGCACGCCGTTGTCATCCGCCGCCACTTCAAGAACACGACGCTGATCATTGACCGAGCCGAGGCCAAGTGGGTGGAGGTGAAGTCCAAACGGCGGGACATGACTGTCTTCAGCGGGCTCTTCCTAGGAGGGCTCCCGCCGGAGCTGCGGTCGGCCACGCTAAAGCTGACGCTCTCCTCCGTCAAGGACAGGGAGCCCTTCAAGGGCTGGATAACGGACGTGCGGGTGAACTACACGCAGGCGTCGCCCGTGGAGAGCCAGGAGGTGCGGCTGGATGACGAGCAGAGCCGGCTGTGTGCCAGGGACGACGTCTGCCTCAACGGGGGCGTCTGCTCGGTGCTCAACGACGAGGCCGTCTGCGACTGCTCCCAAACGGGCTTCCGAGGGAAGGACTGCAGCGAAGGTAAGGGGCCATTTCAGCTCGCCCCATTGCCCCCCTCCCCGTCGCTCCATGGAGGGGACAGGTTGGAGGCCAGGCCTGCATGAAGTTTCATCTGTATGAGTGGATCTTCCTCCCTCCCCTCCCTTCCCACCTCTTCCCAGCTCCCCTCTTCCCCACCTTCTCCTCCATGTCTTCCACATGTCTCTGTGGCCAGCCATGGTGCCATCACTCTTCTGTTCTCTGTGAGGCTGGGTGAGAGGAGGAAGAGGATGTTATCTGAGCATCTTCCGGAGGCGGGGTGGGATTTGAAGTTGTTGTGGGTAAAGGAGAGATGGGTGCTGGGTACCAGGTGTCACCCAGATGGCAGGGGGTGGCTGGAACCATGCTCAGTGGGAGCTGAGGGAGGGGATGTGCATGCATATCACAAGCAGCAAATATTTTGGTGGTAATTAATTTAGGGAGCAGGGAAGGTGATGCTGGGAATAATTTAACTGGATTAAGTGCAAAGATGACCTGGGTTTGGTTTTGTAGGGTAGAGGAGACCCAGAGATCACTTTGTATTTGCCTCTGCTATGTCATTAAAATAAAATCAGTGATTTATTTGTGAATTCCTTAAATGGTGGCTGGAGAGAAGGAGATTAAACAGAGGATTATGTTTTTACATGAATGTGAATGGTACTGCTTTGCAACATATGTAGCAATTCACCATGCCAGTTAGACAGGGAGAACACAAAAGGGCAAGGGGCAAGTACACACTCCAAGACCACAAAATGACTATGTAATTTTACCAAGGAAGAGGGAACTTAGAAAAACAGCAGTTTCCTTAATCTCATCTACAAATAAATCACTGGGTCAAATATGATTCATATTCAGTGCCCATTGTTTTTTGGCAAATGGAAAGAATGTGAATGTTTACTTTGCAGATGCATGCAGGACTCTTGTTTTTATTATTTTGTTAGTAAATATACCATTACTTGCAGCTCCTTAGGCATAGAAATTATGTATGTTGTGTACCTAGAGCGGGATGTGAAGGTGTATAAATGAAATAAGAGCAAATGTATCAAGGGAAAATATGATTATCATGTCAAAATTGGAGAGGAAAGACCCAAGTTTAAAATGTAAAAGGTAAATATGAATAAGATATTATCAAGGCCAAATTAAGATCTTCACTGAGTAGCTGCATGACATTTATGGCTGAATAATTTGCCTTTAGCGTTTCTATCAGATTTCACTCATTATAAGAAAGAAAACATCATTTGTGACTGTGCTTTATTATGTAACACCTTCTGTCCTTAGTGTCAATACTCAAAATGCTACAGTCATTCTGCATCCTGTTTACTTTATCAGCTGTTTATCTCTCATCTGCCATTTGTGAAAAATTCAAGCCCTATTAGCACTTTAAATAATTTTTATATAGGTGCAAATATTAGTTTCAGAAAATTAGTAATTTGTACTTTCAATTGCACCCATTCCCAGAAACTGTAAAATGAAATATCTTTTATATTAGGTAAAGCATCTCAATTGATTTCATATTTGGGTGTCAATTTTTAATATAGGATACTACATAATATATAGGTTATGTACAATATTGAGTTGTCTTAGCATCTCTGAGTTAGGCCTTTTTATAAAGAAAAATAAAATTTTGAGGTGTAGCAGCTTTGTTACAGCAATAATGGTAATTTAAATACTATTAATACTATTATACATTTATATGCCCTTTACACTAAAACATAGTTTATTTATTTAAAGTTATTTTGCACATATAATACTTATGTGAAAGAGTACACATAATTGCATGTAATGTCAGTCAGATAAATTATTACCTTTACATAGTAATATGTAATATTATTATTATATAATAATAAGTTCAATGGCTACTTTTAAGGAACATTTTTATGTCTAGATTGAATGTTAGTGAAATACATATCTATATTTATATTTAGTGAAAATTTTAGGGAATTTTTAATAAGATGACACTCAAAATAACATTTAGAATCCCCCTTGAATAAAGGTAAAATGCTGATTTCATTTAAGTGCTAGTGGTTTTACAAGAATACAAGGGATCAAGATTCTCCTCACATGTCCCTTGACTACTGAGAAGCCTTATATCATTATAGCAGAAGGTATTCAAATTCTGATTTCAAATGAAACAGGAGGCAATATTTGCCCTGACAGCAACATAAATGGAACTACATTGCAGTTTATACCTGTTAATTGAGAAAAGGTAGCAACTGACACTTCCATCAGTCAACTTTTGATGAAGGGATTAGAAGTTACTCATATGTGCCAGCAAAGATATTGAACTATTATAAATTATTTAATATTCTAAGAAACAGGAAAGGCAGAAGGATAAGTAAAGCCTTTACATCTGCCAAGAAAGGAACCTTGGCTTCTGCTCTTTAGTTTTTTGTAGTCAACATAGACATTAAGCTGTTGAACTTTGATCTTTTGTTCCCAGAATGTGTAAATTTCCCACAAGCCTTACAAAGACATTGCCGTTGCTGGAGGATCATCTCAGGCTGCAATAATCTGAAGGGGCCTTTTGAGTTTTCACTCCTACCCTTCTTTTGGTTTGTTTAAAAAATGATTTTAGATATGAAAACCCTCCAAATTTCCATTTTTATCTGAAATTGTAGCCGCATGTCCTAGTTGATACATTTTCTTTAACGGTGAATGATGGTCATTAAATTCTATTTTCCTTGAGTTTTTTTTAATATTTTTTCTGTCTTGGATTTGTTGTTGTTCTATATCTCTGCAGTTTGGTAAAACACAGTGTTCCTCAGTTTAATGGGAGTGTAGGAGTTAATATCAACAACAACAAAGATAAGCTTTTCAAAATTTTCTACCCTGACTTGCAAATTTAGGAATTAAAAAGTAATAAGTTTCGAGTCAAAGTTTCAAGTCTTAAGATACCATTTTTGATACAAGTTCAGATATTTTCAGGAGAAAATCTGGTGAGGTTTTTTTCCCAGATTTTCATCTTTGAAAAGCTTATTAATGATCCCTGAAGTAATCTTTTCTTCTTGTAATAATGAAGTTCAACAAGTTTTGGGGTTTTTTTGTGTGTTTTTCTTTTTTTTTTTTTTTAAATCCTTAGTAATATAAATTATTTCCACTAGGGTTAACTGGTTTTATACCTGTCTAAATCAGGAGTGGCTTCATTTATGTTTCTGAACTACACCACTGTGAGAACAGTGCAAGCTAGTAAAGAACCACTCAGTCATTCTTTTTGTTCCAGTAGGATCTAAGTTCTCTTCAATGGCATAAACCACAGAAAAAGGACTGAAATTTTGCTTAAGTGTCAAGGATGTGCAGTCCATAACAAAGAAAAATATGGGTTGATAGGCCCACGAGTAAAAGCAGTACAAAAGCCTTCTAAAAGAGAGAATAAAATCTCTACTTTGTACTGAAGAAGGCAAGGTTATATTATTCAACATAATAATAGTGATTCAGTAGAAGGAAAAATACACAAAATTATAATGAATTTTATTAGGAATAAGACTAGCATTGAAATAAACCCTGATTACCATATAAATTTTCTGATAAGTTTTTGACATACATTTCAATCTTCTATTCAGTGAAAATTACAATATTTCCTGAAATTACTCAAATTTTTATGGCTTGATTCTGTGATAAGGAGAGATTTTTATTAAAAAAAAACAACTTCCAAGTCAGATTTTTAGTGCATTAAGTCAAGGTCCTAGAATGTAAGAATACGTGATTCATATCAGTGAACCTCCATATTCCTCTTGTAATTTTGCTCCTTAAGTTAAAATTCAAAACAAAAAAAGAAAACTATTTTGCCTATTAAATCCTCAAATAGTGAGCTCCTCACTTTAGACATGAAAAAAAGAGAATAGTTTTCCTTTCATCCTCATTTATATGAAAATAATCTCCAGTATCCTGTCTGGGAAAGTAAGCAGATAGCTCTAAAAGAGATAGTAAAATACACATGATGCATTGAGTTGGGGGAAGTTTCTCACTGATGCTAACTTCTTGTCACTCCACACCCTTCTTTAGATACATTTTCTAAATCTCTAACAGCTTGAAAAACTTGCAGACAGGATCCTTTATCTTTTTAAAATATAGCTTCCCTCCTACCTCAATAGTAGCATCTATACAGACAATTGCTCTGTGAATTCAAACTATTCCTGTTCATAACCTGTTGTATTTTAGCTGTTCTGCCGAGTTTCTGGTTTGTGAGAAAAATGAGGACTGTTAAGGCAGCTGTTCACTGCAAGAGATACTCTTCCTTGTCAGATATTCAGAAGTTGATGCCAGCTATGGTTTGAACTGTGAAAGTGATTTTTGAGGAAGTCAGTTCCAGATGTCTCAGCCTAGCCAGCATTTAGATTTGTTTGTTTGGGTTCTGAATATACTACA
Organism: Phainopepla nitens; assembly: GCA_013400175.1. Lineage (NCBI taxonomy): Eukaryota > Metazoa > Chordata > Aves > Passeriformes > Bombycillidae > Phainopepla > Phainopepla nitens. Next base: position 1,044,727 of record VXBQ01014007.1, read on the forward strand.
TCAGTCTTTGTTGTATTTTCTTTTGTGTGTTAACTTTTCTTAAAAGCCATCCAATATTTATATCTCTTTGAAATTTTTTTATATTTTAATCCATTTTGTTCTCTTTATGCCTTGAATGAAACATTTGAACTTCTTTTGGCAGTAATTATCTATTGCAAGTTGTGTGTTTGAGTGAGCTGTTGTTGAACGCATCGCCTATAGTCAGTTTTAACAGAATAGTCACCATGGTCTTTATCCCTCTTGAATCCTAGCTAAATGTACTTTGGACTAGTAAATACTGTGAACAAAACTTGCCTTTTTGATTTACACTTCAGAATCTTTGTCTACATGATCTGTATTTCTTCTGCCTGCTGAATTTCTCGTCACTGCCAGTGGCCACTGGAGTGATGCTGGTTTAGAAGGAGGATTAGAAATGCACCAGAGATTGTACTGAGGTTCTCTATATGTAGAAATTATGTCAATAATTTAGCAATCATTATTTCACTTTATTTAATATTTTTAAATGGTGACTTTGTTGTGAGCAGATAGTCAAGTAATCAAAAAGTCATTCAGAACTGTGTTACATCTGTTACATTCACATTTAGTGATATGAAAACCCAATCCTTATGTCAGTTTAAAGCACAATTTTGCATCATTTTCCTAATGAAATTTGATACAGTATTTTGTTTGCCAGGATTCAGCATTATAGGATATTGATTTCAATATCTGCCTCATGTAAAATCATAGGAATTTAAATACTGTTTCACTGGCAATTAGGAGTTGGCAGTCTGTTTTATATTATCTTCGAAGGAGGTTTCTTGTCGAGTATTACTAATCCTTTCAAAATGCTGATATTGAAATACATATAGCCTAGATCTTGGTATTCCAAGTAAATAATATTTGAAATAGTGAAGTTGTTGTTTCCCTTTGGGCCTAGTTGAGGTGCTGAGTCCTTGTTAAATTGAGTCTATATTGTGAATTATAGACAACTAATATGCAAGAAGAATTTATATCTAGCACCATAGCACCTTGTGTCAGATTGGTCATATTCATTCAGAATTTCAAAATAATATATATTAAAATTGTCTATTGTTTTGATGTAATTGCACTTAAAGGCTTGCAGGAATTTTGTACCAAATATACTTAATCTTTTGTCTCAGCTGAAGGTTGGCTCAATGGGAGTCTTTTAACAGTAGACGCTAGCCACCGATTTGCGGGATTTTACCCCATCATCATTACTGACCTGATGGACAGGAATGGGGAAACAGACTGGCAATCAAAAATTAGTTCCTGATAGAAATAGCTTTATGTAGAGGCTTACATTAGCATATGCAGCTTGGAGGGTTCATGCTTCTTTTAATAAACATATTAAAATTGGTTGGTAACTTACAAGAGAAAGTGTCATCCATCTGTCTTGGTGAATTTAATATAATGTTTAATATCTTGGTGTTCCTTTTAGAAAACATGAAACCATACCAGTTTCTGGAAAAACGCTCTGTCCAGTTTTTTGTGCTGCAGTTGACACTCCTGTACCTTCATAAACACATGATTTTCCAGAATTGTGAAGGGCATTCTGAGGTGTTGAATACCTTTGTGACCCTGAGGACTAAATTGTAGAGACCAAATATACTTCTTTCAGGGAATGATTGGTTAGGGTGTAACAGACATACCTTCAGTTGTGTTGTTGTATATAGAATTGACTAACTGAGTAAATAATGCTTTGCTGCCTTTATTTAGTTCTACGCTGAGCTGGAATTATAAATTTTGATTTGATCTTTTACAAAAGATGTGCACTTTCTTGAATACAGTTTCTCATTCTGTACTGTGGTGAGGGTATCTGAGTGTGTCACAAGCACTTCACCAGCCTGGATTATATTGTTGTGCGTGCAGAACTCAGTTTTTCAGCTTAGGTGCTCTTCCGTCAAGCTAAAAAGTAGTTGTATGTGGTGAATTCATGCAAATGTGTAGCCATTCTCCTGAATCTTGGAGAATAGTCAGTAGATCAATGAATGCTTCAATGAACTAAATATCTGCAGTAACTAATGAAGTACTGAAGTAGGAAAACCCACATGGTTTTGATGGGACATTGCTTTCTCAGTGACCCTGGCCAGTTCACACCACTTTTTTCCATGTTTGCCTTCTAATCTGTAAAGTTAAACTACTCCATACACGAGCTTTTAGTAGAATCTTTTTCCTGGTCATCAGCTACTTGAAAGATCAGTATTTCTGTTAGGGATGTGGGAAAGGAAGTCAAGACCTGAAGCTCTCTTTCCTATTGTGCAACTACTTTAGTCTACAGAAGTGATAACTGTTGGCTTTGAAGTTGCAGGCCTTCCTACTGTCTGCCCATAGCTGAGTGTTCAGAATAGTGTGTTTTTTCTTGCTTTTCTGTCTGCCACTGTCTGCCATTGTTCTGACTAGACACTGGAAATGATGTAGCTTGTCACCTGCCAGCCACTTCTCCTTTGAGAATTCAGCTCTTCTCATGGTCACAAGCATTCTCATCCTTTGCAACCTGTACAAAAGTCATCCTTATTACTGTAAAAGGATCCTTATTACTGTAGAAGGATCTAGACTTTAATGTCTGAGGAGTGAAGAGTGAAGAACTCTTGCTCCTAGTCAATGACCATATAATTTTTTAGTTTCATTCTCTTCCATTTTCAATGATAAATCTGAGGGTGAAAGTGAGAGGTGGCCTCAGTGATGCCCTGTTTTAGCTTGCCAAGAAATGAGACAAAGGTAGCTGGCAGCTTTCTGCAAGAACAGGATTCTGTGATGAGATTTCAGATTTCTTTAATGGAGTGTATTAGGAGCCTACAATTACTTAGTTATGTCCTAATAAGCAGCAGATTTGGCACCTTTTAGTTATCTGAAAAAAATGTGCTCTGTTTTGATTTTCCGCTGGAGTCAATTTTAAGTCCCATTGACTCAAGTTTGGAATTAGGGCAAACCTAATAACCTGCTGATTCTGAACTTATTATTCAAGTAGGAATATGAAAACAGAGAGAACTAGGGCAAATCAAATAACCTGCTGATTCTGCCTGTAGTATTCATCTGGGAATGGCTACAGAGAAAATGTTTTTCATAAATTCAGATATTTATTACCATGATCATCATCACTATAATTATTCATTAATTTAATATGTGCCTTATGAACCATGCTGGAAGAGTGAAGCTATGTGACTAATTTTGTCTTACCTTTAAGATTCTCTATGATTTGAGGGAAAACCTGGTTTCCCAAACAAATGGATGGTGCATTCTCTGGAATGACGTTTGCAGTTGCTGCCACTACAAACTGTGAAACAGTGGATTTTGCCAATAGAAGTGTTACATCCCAACAATGCTACACAGGCGTGCAAGTCACAGATTCCTTTCAGACTGTGCCACACGGCAGAGGGTCTTGAAATGTGAACATTTGAATTTTGATTTTGTCTGGAGAAAGGGCGTTGCATTGCCTAAAGACAAAGAAATTTGATTGATTTTTCCCAGTGCTGTCTTTTTGTAATTTAGTGAATGTGTACAGCCATTAAGGCGGTCACTGGCATTACCCTATGCACCTGGTGATGTATATCACAGTTCCAAAGTTTCTGAATTGCATCTTAATTTCTGATGCATAATGACCTACTTGCTCATCTTCTTTCTCTTTCATGCTTTTTAGCTTTAACAAAAACATTTAAAAATAACAATTTGTCAAAGGAGATATTTCCATTAAGAAAAGACTCCTTGAGAAAGATTTCATGTATGTAATATAAATTATATGTACTTTCTTTTGAATAAGTGCATAGAAAATCACAGAATTAGTGACTAGACATGAAGATCTGTATCTCAATACTGTCATTTTCTTTAGAAGCTTATCCTGATTCTTCTTAGTTTCCAAGGGTGACAACAGGAATCTTTACACACATATCAGCATTTGTACAATGGGTGTCTAGGGCACAGCCACAATGAATAGCTTTAGAATGAATTATGGTTTTTGATGTAAAGATTATATTCATTGTTAATAAAAATGGGAGAATAGGGCCCTAATGCTAGGGAAAAAAGTGCTCTTCAGCCTTCAAGATGTTATCTTTCCTGATTCTGAATCATGCAAGTGTGATAAAAGTGATATAAAAAAATTTGGGTTCCATTGGTTGTTGCACAGCAACAGGCTTGCATTTTACATTTGAAAAATTATTTGCACATTTTACATTTGTAAAACCAGACTCTTGACCGGGAAGGTCCAGGGATGGGTGTCAGAGAGGCAGGTGAGACACAGCAGCTCCTTCCCAAACAGCACACACTGCTTTGTTTAAGCACAGTGATCTTCAGGTGATCCTCAGTGATCTCAGTCTGCTGGGGTGGACTGCTGCTTCACATGACATCCTCCCTTAGAAAAGCAGTGGAATTTCTACAGGAAGTTTCCAAGGATGCTGGTTCTGACAGAGAGATTACTAGTGTTGTGCATTTTGAATTTGTTTTTTTTTTTTTTTTCCCATTTTACCTCATCAGAGGAGAGACAGGTGCAAATGGAATTTAGAAACCCATAGCTGTAAGTCACTTAAGACTACTGGGGAGTGATATAGGAAAGATTTGTAAATAGATTTTTTTAAGAACAGATGAAAGCCCTTCTTCCACATCCTTCTCACATGAATGTTGCTCAGCTTCTCAGGACCTGATTCTCTGTGACTTTTTTATCTGTGATATTACAAAATAACAATTTCTGTAACATTATCATATTGCAAAGAACCTGGGAGAGTTTTTTTAGAATGTATAGTTTTTCAGAGATAAATTATAGATTGTCATTCAAAATTAACACAAGATTTATCTGGTTTAATTAAACATTTACTGAAGAATTCTGAATATAGATCTCACATTCTTATATAAAGCATTCCTGACTTAAGTGTTGTGAGGAAAACATCAGCATTTTCCCAGTAGTTCACCAGAAGAAAATATATTCAAATCCATTTTTTTTTTTGTTGGCCCAAATCTTCACTATTTTCTGTGAACAATGTGTCTGTTGTGGTAGTTTCCAGGAATTTCTTTAGGGGCTTTTTTTGTCACTCTTCTTGGTCCAAAGTACTTGAAGGAGCAGCTAGGACTGAAGTTAGCCTTGAACTGGTTCTTTTTTTTTTTTTCTCTGCAGCAGTTAAACAACTGAGTCTGGAATTACAGGAAGTTGTGCAGTAATAATAAGCCATACAGCATAGGTTTTGTTTTTGTTTTCCACATTACAAAATCTGAATCTCAAAATGTAACAAATAATACATCAGGCTTGAAATTCTGAGAGAAATATTTTCACACTGTTTCATATTCAAGTTTTTATAACAAAGAAACTTCCTATGATGGAAAAAAGTTTGAGTAATAGAAGTTTGACCTGCTATTCTTGCAAATCCACTGACAACCACAATTCATGTTGGCATCAGGAGGTTTTTACCTATTGTCTTAGCATTGGCTATATCCCATTCTCCTTTTTTTTAAGTATCATTTGGGTCTTTAAATAAGGAAAGTCTCTCTTGCACATTATAAATACCTACATCATCCAAGTTTGCTATTCAGGTGCATATTACCCATTGTGATACCATGAGTCGTACTGGTGGATTTTGTAAATCTTAAACCATGAAAGCATCCACAGCAATGCAAGGAAAAAAAAATTCCTTCCAATTTCTCCTCCATTAAAAAAAATACAAACAAAAACATTCACTGCAATCTAAATTAAAGGCACCACGGGAATTCAGAAGCAAAGCTGCCTTCACTGAGTGGTGGCTTTCATCTTTTTTCTTTCTTGTGTTTCAGCATGTAACTTGTCTCTCCATTTTTTTCACATTTGCATTAAAAAATAATAAAAAGCAGTTAGTGGTGCTGTATCTATTGTGAAAGAGGTACGCCAAATTCAAAAGCATGCCTCTAAGAGCTTAGAAATATTTAGTTATTTTGATTTTGCACTTTAATTTGGGCTCATTGCTGCTTGCATTGCCTAAATATATAAAGTGGAATAGGTACAGGTTTTGATGTTACTCAGCTTTGCTCTTCCATAGCCTCCTCATCAGAAATCTGAATAACAGTACACGAGCATGTCTTGGAAACTTGTCCTTGACCAGTCTGAGCTCTCAGTGATTTAAATGAAGCTTTCAGTCATTAGAGAATGCAGAAAGAGATACTAAGGAAGTTGATTACCCAAAGGAATTGGAAGAGAAAAATGTCCTTAGAAATCATACATATTGTTCAGCACAATATTTCTAAAATATTTTGCTTTTGTAGATTTTTCACATTCAGTAGTAGCTCTGTCAGTTGATGTAATAAAATAATTTGCTGCAGTACTTTAAATCAGGACTGATATCTCTTGAAGCTGATATGTTAAGCCGTTGTAAACTAAAAGTAAAGTCAGAATCAGGTCCTCTGATTAGGAAAAAATAAAATCTTTCAACTTTATTAATATTAAAACACCCCACAATGTCAAGAATTAAACAGGCTTAATCTTCCCCACTACTTTGTAATGCTACTTTGCAATCTTTATAGAAGTTCCCTCTTCCATTCAGATGTATAGAAACACCTTGCCAGCACAAAAATGACTGGTGGGAAGCTTTGCCTGCTTGTCTCTCACACCTATAGGTTGCAACAACTTCTTTTTCCACTCTTCAGTTTCTCTCTTTTGTAGAGGCATGGTAAGAACTTGAAATACCATTTTCCCTTACAAAATTATGAATTGATGGCTAAAAAGTGTTTAATATTTTAACCCCACTCTGACCCCCATTGATCAGATGAACCTATACTGTATTAAAATGCTTGCCCTTTGAAAATAGACTGTCAAGTGTTTTTGTCATCTCTGCATTTGAATCAATCTTTGGATTCCTTTGGTTACTCTTAGACACATGTTCAGTGCACAGGCTTTTAAAGCACAGCTCAGTATAGCAGTTTACATCTTCTCCAAGCAGCCTAAGTCTCAGTGTCAGTCTAACAGGTATGAACGTACTGCATTCAAAATTTATGCTCAAAGAATTTTGTAAAATAAAGCACTAAAGCACTTAGAAGCTGTGAACTGTCAGGACAAATTATACTGTGCACTTTTAATTTCATCTGTTTCTGGGAATCCATTATGAAATAGTCTTTAATTACATGATCTTATACCACTTTATCCTTGAGCTTTCTGCCTCCCTCAGTGTGTAGCCTGGATAATAATTTCTTCAATATTTTGTTTTCTACTTGCTATTCAGTTTGTAGCCCTGAGCCTTATTCATTGTCCATATTCAAATAATTTCTCTGAAGAGAAATCAGTAATATTTCCAGGGCTTTTCTAAGGTTTTCATAGCTACACCACCTGAGCCGCTATGCAAAAATTGAAAATTGCACAATGCCCATGTAAGATGACAGATGCTCTCATTCATAGTGGAGAACTGAGGCAAGAGAGACTGCAGGTAAGAACATTCCCTGAGTGCCCATCTGAAGCTTTTCTGAGTACTTCACAGATAACACCACACACTCCAAGCCTCCAGTGACACTTCAAAGCACAGCTCGCTGTGCGTTCTGGGGTATCCATCACAGTTCTCTCTCCAAACAAATACTCAGACCAGCATTAGCAATGACCACCCAGAAAACACCCGTCTTCAAAAACCTGACCAAAATCATGCTGGGTTTTTAGGAGGGAAGGGGATAGAGTATATTTCTTCATTCAGCTCTCCTTTTTCTGAGGTACATCCCACTCCTTTTCAGCGAGGGCAGATGCACTGCTCACTGGCACAGCAGCTTGCTGTGGTACTCAGTCATTACTGCTGGCTAAGAATAGTCCTTCTCTGTGTGCAGATCAAGTGAGGGAAGCTCTGGAGAGAATTGCATTAAACTGTGTAATTAAAGGCTATATCTTACCCTATATGAATAAAGTAGATGGATCCCAATTACGTAAGAACCCTTATGTCTCAGAGCTGCTATTTTTGACTTTGCAACCTAAAGAACATTCTTTTAAGATAGTAAAATAGGCAGTGTGTATAAATTTTTTTTTAATGTTTTTAAGACTCTTCTCCCACACAGACATCCCGGCCATTGTGTTTTCTGCACTTGAATAGGAAGCTGCCTTTCTGCAGGGCCCATTCCAGCAGGGAATTTGCTGAGGGACTGACACTTTCCGTGCTCCAAAACTGAGTGGCTGGACCTAGCATAGGTTACAGGGTTTTGAGTGACAAGGAAGATCTGCTGAGGCTGAAGCTGAAGGTCTTTCAGGAATTTACTGGTAAAACCCAAGACATCTCCACTAATTCTGTGCATACACATTTTAGGAAACATTTGCAATTTGAGCAAATTCTGATTGGTTTTCAAGGGGTTGGCAAAAGGCTTAAACCCAAAAGTCAAGTTACTTCTGCCCAAATGGTTTTTATATGTCTGCTTCAAAATAAGACTGAAGTCAAAAGGAATCAGAATGGAAATGAAACTTATTCAGTATTCCCTTGGAGATTGACTACTGCTAACATAAATGTCAGGTCTTCAGTTTTCAGCTGAGATTTTTTTTTTTACTAAATGAAATATAGTTTTTTAAGACTGAAAAAGAAGACTTCCTTACTATACTGGGTCACTCTATTTTCATCAATTACTGTAATCAACGTTCCTCTGTAGAAAGTGTGTCTTTTAAACAAAAAAAAATTGAGAAGCCACATGAAAATCTTACACAAAATTGTTTCAATACATTTCAGAACCATTTTCCAAAGAAATTACTTTTTAAAAAATAAAATATAGGCATAGTATTTGCATGTCTGCCTATCAGTGTTGCTGTTAAAAAAATGGCCTAAAAATATTTCTTAAACTCTCCCTGTAAAAGTTTTATATAGGGGAGTAGTATAGCCATAATAAAATATTCTGTACACAAGAGCCAACAATGCAGTGTTAATCTTTGACATGATCAGACAATATTTTTAAGACACTTCTGTCTTTATAAGAGCCGCATTTATTAATGTTCCAGGACCTTTGAACACACCTTTGGTATTTTTCCTCCTTATTTAGAGATTTTTACTTTCTCTACTTGCAGAACTAGATGCTCTTTCTTTCCCTATGTGCTAAAAAACTATAAAGATTAGTAATATTTATTTTCTCTTTTCCTTTCCATGATTTATCTTGTATCCACTATGTAACACAATGTTGTTCTTGCCTGGAAAGAACATAAATAAGAAGCTTTTAGGGCAGGAGGTGAAGGCAGAATAAAGTCACAGTCAAATTCCCACTAAATTTCTTTCTTATCACTTAATTCACAGAAGGTCCCACTGCATTTTGGTTGGATTATTTAAATGAATAATTTTATCCCCTTGATCCCCAGTATAATTTTATGTATTTTTTATTATGCTGCAGATAACTAGACTTATTTTAATAATACAACATGGCTGTTTACAAGCATGTGATTATCTTATATGTTACCTCATGGTATTTTAATCATCCAGTGACATTTTCAGGAATGTTAAATGTTATTACTCCCACTGATTTAAACAGGACTATGTGTGTTCAAATGAATAGAAAAGTTTTTAAAAATAAAAAACTTCAATAGTCAAAAAAGAATTAAAAATTGTGGTTTAAGCAGAATCAGATACAAGCAAAACTGCAGAATCATAGATGACCAATGAAAGTATTTATAGCTTTAGAGAAAACTATCCATGTTTTTACATATTATAAATATTGTGCCTAGTATGTAGTCTAATTAGATTCATCTTTAGAGGTGCCTTTTTTAATGAATAATAATGACTTTAAGCTCAGATGTCTGCATGCATGTAAATTCTCTTCAAGCTCAATGTATGTGTCATTTACCACCTTTTTGTTGCACTTTCTGGGAAAAAATTCCGGTGCTGTTTCATTAGGAAAGCTTAAATTCTGGAGCAAAATAGTACCAGTCAGAAATCTGAGTAACATCCCTATCTGTGTAACATCCCTAAAGGCTGTTTTTTGCTAAGCAGTGAAGGGAATATAATTTAATACACTGTGATTTTACTGTCATTTAAAATATGTCCCCAGCTCAGCAGCACTTCTCGGCAAACTTCATTTTTCCTTTTGAAACATAGAAGATATATACCAAGAGTGAAAAAAAAGTTTAGTGAACTAAGAGGACCATAGGATATCAACAAAAATCATCATTCAATCTACTACCTACACTTCTCAGACCTCTCAGACTTATGTGACTGTTTACAACATTCATGCATTTCATAAACTGGCTAAAAACTCTGCTCAATTTAATAAATTTATAGAAAGCAAATTGTCCTACATGTGACTTTTCAAAGACTCCTCAATTAAAAAAAAAAAATTAAAAATGAAATGAAATAATTAAAGGCAATAATTCCCTTATTAACCACAGGCATATCTATTTTACATTTGTTGTTGTGCTATCTCTGGGATTTATAACAGTAAGATTAAAAATTAGTATTTTTTGCCCTCTCAGCTACAGAAGAAGTGGACACGAGACTTACCCAAAATCTCTTTGAATTTCTGTCTATATAGATGTGATTTATTCCTGCAAGTATTAACTTTTATCAATATTCTGGCCAGAACAAAAATTATACAAGGAATTCATTAGATATGTTAGGAAAGCTTTCAATGATTAGGAAAATGTTTTCTCTCTTTTAAAGGAGTTTTCAAAGTATTTAAGGTAAAATTTGTCTCTCAATAAGCCTGGTAGCCTCATTGTACTCTATCTTAATGAAAATCAGGGAGTTTTTCAGCTGAGGTTGGGAACTGGACCTCTAATTTCTTTGAGTCAGTAGCATCACTTTTAAATCAAATCTTGGAAAATCTCTTTGTAATGAAATTTTTGTAGCTGTCAAAAATATTTCTGAGAGTTGCTTTCCTTTTCTCTGCATTCAAAAGAGGTTCCTGAATGTAATAAGTTTTCTAGGTTTTTCAGTTAAATATCAATATGACTTGGTATTTCCTTCGGGCAAAAAACAGTTTTTTATGGAAAACTGTTGACAAAAATAAAAGACTGGCAATATTATTAAAGCAAACCTTTGATACCCAAATAAATGCTATCAGGAAAGGAATGTAACAAAAATACTTGAAGTTGTATTAGATATTACAGTAGTATATCAAGTTTCAGCAAATTATTGGTTGTGCACTGACTGTCTCTAAGGAGAGAGAGCAAAAGTCTCACCGTGGGTCTCATCCTGCACTTCTTACTGTGCTTATTGTCTTGATAAGAACTGTATGATACTTAATATACAACCAGCTGCAAGATCTCTTCCAAAACTGAGTTCTTTCAGAAAATCGTTTACAGTGTGATAGTGACCTCTGCTCCTAGGGTTTGCAGTTGGGTTTTGTTTTTGCAGAATTGGCTAGAGTTGAGAAAAACTTATTATGAAACAAGTTTTTTCAGCTTTGGACCCAGATATTACTTCTTCTTTAGAAACTGGATCCTTCATAAGTGATTACATCAGATGAAAGGTAGACATCTGGAAGCATAAAATAGGAAAAAAAAAAAAAAAGGAGAGATGAAGAACTGAGAAGTAATTAAGTACTGGAAATGGGATTTGGAATTGCTATTTTATTTTCACTATTCCATTCCAAGTTCTTCATATATCTCAAGTATTTAATCTTTCTCATAGTTTTTCATCCCTAAAATAAGGTTAATAATATTCACTGTCTCCTCTGCCATTCCCTGTCCTTTTTATTTAGTGGTGTCTGAGGTTTAAGAATTTAGTTATAGTTTTTTACCAATACCTACTGCGACAGAAGTGGATCCTACTTATGGTTTTAGATGTGATGTATTATGCACAATATTGAGCTGTAGTTGACATAAAAACATTGGAGAAAAAATTACAGAAAAATTATTGTAATGTAGGGTATTCCAGATTGCTTTAGGGACAGCTAAATTCCTGATGTATTTATACATATTCTTTATAAACAAATGTTCTTCTTTGGAATAACCATTATGGGCCTGGTTTTTGGTTTATTTCTCATAGCATGACATGGCAACCGAGATCTGTTAAGAAAAAACTCTTTATTTATGAAGAGGTCTTAAAAATGTACCATCAAAAGAGTGTTAATTTTATCTTCTTTGCAAGTAAAAGCAAAGATGCTTTTTGGAAATGAATTGAAGACCTCTTAGAATACATGTTAAGTTGTATTTTATTGGGATGAATGTCAGCAGATGAGAATTTTCTTAGGTGTGTTGCACTCTAATGGTACTTGCTGATAGTGTTGTGTGAAGGATTTTAGAGCTTTCCAGCAGAAATAATTTACAAGATGTCACAGAATGTAAAGCTTTGTGGTGGCAAAAAGGTGTAAGGGAGAAACAGTAATTTTCCTTAGTACCTGGTTAGGTAAAGGCTATTCTGAACAATACAGACTGATTAGTTAGTAAAGAGGAAAGAAACCACTTTTGTAACTTCCAGATTTTGGTTCTTCTGCTACTAAGAATTTGCCTACAAGCATAAGATGAATTAATTCATCTGTATTTTAATTGAAATGAAGATCTGATTTTCATCAATGTAATAGAGGAAAGATTCTCCTCAGGCAGTCTTTGAAAGCAAGAGAATTTTCTTTCTGATTTCAGAAATTTTTGGATCAAGGGGTTGGGTTCTACCTCAGACTGCTTTAGCTCTCTATCATGGAGTTTGGTTATATTGTTTTTCATGAAATATGTATCCAGATATGTTGCTTTTACTAACAATTTATAAAAAAGGTTATACAGAAATAATTCCAATCTGATCTTTCTATGATGAAATGATGTTATGAAGGTTTCAGGGATATGTCGCTTAAGTGACTTTAGCTATAACATTGGATGTCATGGAGGTCTCATGAGGATATCTTGAGATAGCAGCTGGACAGTAGATTAACAAGTCATTCACTTGTTTTTCATGCACAATGAGTAGTTACTTTTAAAAGGGTGGATAGACTGTCCAAATGGCCATGTGAAAATATGTGAGTGGGACTGACCAGACAGTCCTGCTCCACATTGTGTGCCACTTGGATGAAATGACCAGAGAGTGAATGACTCCTGTGTCATAGCAGAGGATCACCTACTGAAGAATACAAAATCTACAGAAAAAACCCCAACTGGTTAAACATATGTGAAAGAGAATCCTAGGCAGCATTCCAGCTACTGTGCTGCTAGATATCATCAGGTATTAGAGAGCCATGAAGAGCCACTGATGTGCCAGTTCCTTTCCATGGGGACATGCATGACACGTTCACCTGAACTGAACAGCCAAGCAAGGCTCCTAAATGGGATCACAGGGAAAGAGTGAGGGGCAGAAGCTCTATCTCGTGATACAGACAGAATCCCAGAATGAGAAATCCACAGTGCTGACCCAATGTTCTCAGTTTCAGTTTGATTTTAAGCAGAATGACAAAGGGGCTGGAGAAAGCAAAGTACTTCAGCTAAATGAAATGTCAGCAAGTCTGTGATTGCAGGAGGGAGCACAGAGAATTCATGCCCTGAAATCTGTGAGCAGGTCTACTGAACAGGTAAACTCCTAATCAAATGAGAACTAAAGCATTATATAAGTTTGACTTGTTTAATTATCAGTAGAATACAAAAAGAAAAAATAGTAATAAAAGAGCCGGTTACTCTGTACTGTTGAACAGATTACTGGGGTTTTAAATAATATGTTATTGTGTAGAATAATATTGATATGTTTCTTTTATCTTCAAAATATTTTTAGTCTGATATTTTAATTTCACTAAGTAGTGAGGAAATATAGAATCTGTAGCTTGGAAGACCATAATATTGCTCTGTTTCCTCCTCTGGAAAAAAAAAAATCTTTGTTATAATTTACAGATGTACCCAAATATGCTTTTAGATGGAAATAGCCATAACCATAACAAGATTTTATGAGTTTTTCTAGGCCTAGAGCGTACTTACTCACCTCCCATGATGTCTGTAGGAATTTGCTGACAAACTAATGTGTGCATCCCATTCCTTTTTCTTTCCTTGTCATAGCTGTGGATGCAGCTACTATGTGATTGCTGGAGGTAGCACACACACTTCATGCAATAGTTTATGCTGTATCTGATAAACCTTTCCTAGGAAAAAAAGAAATGAAGTACTCTTTGAAACATCTACTAATCTCTGGCAAAATGTTGCATTCCCAAAATTTGAATAATGTATTTTTTTAATTCCTGATAAGATTTGCAGGTGCCCAAAACCTGTTACTACTTTTGATCAGCTGTTTTCACTGATGGTTTTGGACAAGAAATTGCATGTTCAATTTCCTTAGTATAAAATATATATTTTCTTTAGTGGAAACATATGAAAGTAATTTTTCCTCTGTTTAATTTGTTCATCAAGGTACACTGTAGCGCAATTCTATTTCAGCAAATAATGACACAGCATTTTTTTATTTGGAGGGGGACAGGGAAAGACATGCATTTTATCCTACTCAAACTGCTTACTTGCATAGAAAATGTTGGGAGTCTGGATGAATATTGTCAAGTTGTTTCTGTACCCTTTTCATAGACCAATTTTTAGCAGACACTATTCATCAGAAGAAATTTGGGAATGTTTAAGGAAAACATGTCAGTGAGAGATACAAGATTATATGTTTATTTAGGATTTCCATGTGCCTCCTTTAAAAAGCCCTAAAAATATAATGGTCATTAGGTTTGGGACTTGGAATTCTGATTTAGAGATTTTTTTAAATTTCTTTAAGGATAATACTAAATTGTCGAAAGGTGTTTAAATCACATATGTCAGCAATGAAAGACATAAATCTCTGATTGTTTTTCCTTGACAAAACCTCAGTGGCCTCTACTCAGATCCACTGAATAATAAATTACATTCTGCAATTTCATTCAAGAAATAACCAGAGAGAGAATAAAATCCTAAAGGTTTCATAGTCACCCATGAATTGATATTAACATGGTAACTTTCATATATATCAGGCCTGTAGTTCTTATATTTGGGGACTGTATTTGGTTTTTTAAATTCCGTCTTCTTTAAATGTCAGTGGATGTGAGTGTGATACCCAATTTCTGCCTGGAACTACTTACTTTTATAAAAATACTAACAGTCTTGGTTTTATTTCCACTAATCCCTATGCAAAGATGTTGAGGAGGATTAGGTTATTCTTGGGTGAAATATCATTTTATTGTATTTTTAGAAATTTTATTACATAAAAATCTTTCATGAGCTACCTGACTTAAACAGCATGACTGTTAAAACTTTCACAGTATGCTCAGAAACAGGTTTGTTTTTTTTAATAAGTCCTCTTGAGAGGTCACATTCTCTCTGTGCCTGAAGTGAACCTGAAGGACTTGTACCTTGTGCTCTATACTATGTTTCCAGTGCTTTCAAAATACAAGACTTAATGGGTTAGTGAGTTCTGTGCTAAATGCCTTTTTAATATAAAATTTTCATTCCACTTAAATCCATGAGAGTTTTTCCATTCCCATATTTTTTTGTGGAATTAGTGGTATGGTTGGACCTGCTGTGATGTGTGAGAGTTCTCTAGGATCCAAGAATGGAAAAAAACCAATTTGGCAGCATTTGTGCCCCTCATGATCTCAAACACTTGAAAATTGTCTTAGTTGTTCTTTGCATTCTCATTACTCCTTCTCATATGTGCCTGTGAAAGAAATATACAACAAACAGAAGTTACCTAATTTGCTGAGGGAATGTAGACATATATTTTTTATTTAATATCCCACTTAGATTTAGAGATAAGATCAAATGTTTTTGGTTTTTTTTTTATTATTTCTGCAAGGACTTTGTTGATTTGGCTTTTCCATGGAGAATCATTATTTTTCTGCATTCCTCTTTTTGACAAGACAGAATATTTTTATTTGAATTTATGTTCCGCTTATAGAAAAAAGGTTGCATTCAGAAGTATAATACATATGAAAGAATTACAAATTATATGTAATAAAGATACACTGAAAGGAGAATTCTTGCACAATATATGTGAAATTTAAACCAGAAGTTTAATTATGGAGCATTTCTTAATGAATGTGATATGTCTGTGCTGTAAAAAGATAGAAACTGATATAACCAGTTGTATAAAAAAAGAATAAAGTACCTACTTCTTTTTATGGAGATAGACCAGACTTCTGAGTGACAAAGTGAAGGAGGTATTTTAAGATCATTGATTAAAGGCCAGTGTAGAAGCCAAGGAAAATGAAGGAAATCTACCACTCAGGTGTACTGTAGAAAGCAGCAAAATAGGATTCTTGCTTTTGTAAGAGATGAGATTGCTGTAAATGCAGTACAAGAGCTCTCCAAGGGGTAAGACCTTCACACTGACCATTTCAAAGTGTAGCCATTCCTGAGGAAATTGTCCAAGAAAGTAACCATATGGCCAGTCTGGGCCATGGGAAAAAATAGTAGTAAAACAGCAGGATGCAGTTGGACTATATATTGTTTGACTCAGAACAGATGCTTTCACATTATATTTAGGATCTGTCCAAGAACTAATAATTGAACAGTGATGCTAAGGTCAGAATTTGATAGCAGTACTGAATGTGTCCTATCTTGGAAAGGCAAGCCTATAGCGTAGCATTTTCCTAGGGGTTATCCTGGAGCTTAATCTCTGAAAAGGCGAAGATTGCACTCCTTTGTGTTTATTTGTCTTTCTATCAACTACAAAACCCCTCCCTCCAATTTATGTTCCTCTTTTTGCTTCTCTATTACCCCTATAATTCTGTTTATTTTCTCATTCCTCTTGTTTGTGCTCTTTTTGCTTAGTCTTAGAGTCTCTTTGGCTTTAGGAATAAATAAATCAACCAAAAAGGTACAAATCCAGTAACATTCCATGTTTTCCTGCCTTGCTTTTCCAGCCAGGCTCATTCAGATTTCTGAATTTGTTAATCAGAGCAACCAACTTTCAATCTATACAAGTCCATCATAATAGAATGCATTTGTCCTCATTTCCGTGTAAACTTCTGCCAAATAGTTGTTTTGACTGTGCACCATGTTAAGTTTGTAAAGATTATTTATTCTGAATTGAACAACTACATTTTGTAAGCCAGTAGTGTTTACACATACTACAAGACCAGCGTCTCTAAGCATTCCAGCTTATGTTAATCTAATGATACAACTTGGCTTTTATCTACCACAAATCTCCTGCTCTAGGAAGATACCAGTTGAATTGGCCTACGTTCCTTTAGAATATCACCAAGGGCCTTCAGGTCAGTGTAAACATCTGTTGGAGTTTCATGCTAACTTTGCTACTTGACTGTGACTATGTGTTTTCTATTGATTCTGCTCACAACTGTGTGCCAAAAAATGCCATATAATCTTTGGTTCAGCACGCCTGCAATCTGCTGTTGGTATCTCTGTCAGCTGCACTCATTTCATTGCAGTGCTCCTCTTTTACATCACATGCAATTTCAGTTTAAGATACACCTGTTGCTATCCATTCTTCCTCTTCTTTTTTTTTTTTTTTTAATGAATATAATACTCATCCTGTGTTGATCACATTTCCAGAAATGACAGGATGTCTGAGATTCTCATGAACTTTCCTTTTAGCATTCCCCAGTTTTCACATCGCCTGATTTGCATTGCTGATTTTTTCTTGATGTTGAACCACATTCCACTAAAATTTCCTCCCTCACATATTTGATTCTCATACCAAGTCAGAATTACTCATATATTGAATGATATTAAACACAGTAATAAAGACAAGGAAATATATGGAGCAATCATAATTTGCTTTAGTTGGCCTGTGTTACTGCAGATGGCCTCTACAGGTTTGAAGGGTTTATAGGAAATACTTAATTCCTTTAAAATCTCCCTGAGTGCCCTACCTCTCCCCTTACTGCTATGTCTTCCCATTTCTTTTCCTTAAAATCTGTTCCTTTTCAATTTCTCCATTTCCTGTGTGGTGATCTTTTCCAATTTTCAGTGATATTGTCCTCTTCATTTCAAACTTCTCAGTTCTACCACCAGCCCCTTTTTCTATACAGACCTGGCTAAGTGGTTAACTGTTTTCAAGGGGCTCACAGTTCTTTATGCAATATATTTATTCTTTTGCATATTTCACTCCTTTGAATCACTCTCTCTAGCATTTGGTCACTCCCTGTAATGACTTTTTTCTCACCCACAGTGAAACCTTTGAAGCTGTGCGTGGAAAAGTAAACTCTTTCTACCTTAAGGTGTAATTTCATTCAACTTCTTTTTACTGCTGTCTCCAAAGGTGGGATTTAGAGAGCTTTAACATGGTAGTGTGCTGTAATGCTGCCTATTGTAATACATAATACACTTTATTAAATATATATTATACAGTTTCTTATAAATGTACCTAGAAAGTGACACAAATGGAACAGCAGAGAACCAGAACCTCCTGCTCAAAGTTGTTAATTCCATTCATAAAAGAAATCCATATGCAGTACTACAGAGCTCTCACACCTTGAAAATCATGCTGAAAACAAAACTGAACACTTGTTATACTGGAAAAGTTTAAATCAAACTGCCTACAGAAGCTCCTTTGGGTGCTCGCGTTTGGGTTTGATACAGCTGGAACAGCACTTGTGTGTTTTTAAGAGCTGTAATGCAGCTGGTGTTTCTTCCCCCTTGGGTTCCAGTGTGCAGGCAGAGGGGCCTCAGCATCCTTGTAGAGGAGAGAAAACGTTCCAAGAAAGGCAGCTGCCTAGGACTTCAGAGAAATGCAATTGTCTGGGAAGACCAGCAGATGAAAGGGAATGCAATTTCATTCCCGCTGATTCTGAAGGCCATTCACGTCACCTGTGGTCAAAAAGCTAACATTGCTTTTGTCTTACCACTCTATCACTGCAGTCATAGAGAGGTCCAAGTAAGCTATTAATAAAAAAAAAAAACAAAAAAAACAAAACACCACAATAAAAAAACCCAAACTATGAATAAATAAATAAGAAGCTAAGACTTGATCTGGGGGGATTTTTTCCTCTTTCGAATCAAAATAGCTGAGGAAGTCAAACAAAATTAGCCCAAAAACCAAGGGCCAAAAGTAAGGAATTAATCAATTTTCCTGACTAGGAACACATTATGCATCACCAAGAACAAAATAGAAGCACTGAGAAAAGGTCTAATGATGCAGCTTATAAATTGCAGATGGCCTGTTTGCGAGACATAAAAATCGATTACAGTCTATAAAGATTGTAATGGTCTCACTGAAGCTTTGGAAACACTGTCTGTCATTAGAATTCATGAGGGGACATATTAGCCTTTCCCTCAGCAAAGATTTTATGTTCACCCTTTGACAATGTGGAGGCCAGGTAGCCTAGCTCAACCTGTAAGCAATTCCAACATGAGCTCAAGGAAGCTGAGAAGCTTCTTCTGACAGAACTTCCATTGCCTGTAACAGCACTTCACCTAACATCTCCCAGCTATGGAATCAGAGTATTTTCTTCTGTTTTCACTTTTATCATTGCCAAAGAAAGAATGAAGAGAATGATCTGTCCCCTAGAACTGAAAACATCACGAAAACACAGGCTAAACTTGGTTTCTAACCTGAGGTAATTATGGAGGGAGATAGTCAAGGTCTTCCAGCATCAGCTAAGGAGGAGAGGAAGCATGGCAGCACATTGCATGCCTGAGCTCAGAAGAGAGGGAACACGTTTATCCTTTTAACATTTGATTTCCCTTATTTGAACCTTTAATTACATCAGTGACTCTCAATATGAGAGGGGAATTGGAGTCTATTCTGAGCTGTGAATTCTAAAACCTGTTTCTCTATAGGGATAAATAATTTATACATTCTTGCAATCCAGCAATTTAATGAGCCCTTATGCATGAAAACAAATTTGTAGCTCTTCTTTGCTACTGCAGGGCTATTCAGTAAAAATATTTGGGGTGAAAACAGACAGAAGTTGTGTGCAACTTCTGGGATCTCACTTGAATTTTAAAATATGGTGATGCCGTGACAATTGTCTTCAGAATAGTTGAACTGCTCTTTGGCTGCTATGACGGTCTGGAGCCACCAACCATGCATTGAGTCAGTGCTTATCTAACACTGGATCCAATATAATACAAGCCAAACAATTCTGTGTAGTCATTTCTTACGGGAAGGAAATTCAAAGGAAATTAACTAACATATAAGTCCAAGAGTTTAAAAGTAAAACGGGAATGAGCCTGCAGAAAAATGTGATCTGGAGACACAGAAAACAATATTTACCAATCATGCCTTTTACACTGTCTCTAGATGGTCCCTACTACTGTACTGTACTAATAAAAAATCTACTTCAATACCATTAAGTTTTCTTTAATTTTGAAGCACAAACTTATTACAATATGTCTGCTGATTGAAACATGCTTGCACATAGCTAAGCTGAAATTTTTTTAATGAAATGATTCATCATTAGAATATTATTAAGAATTTTAGTGAAATACTCCCACAGAAACGTGTCTGTTGCAAGAAATATGTCATCAGAGATAATCCTCATCTTACTTTAGAAATGGAGATCTGTATCCCTGCAGCATCAATAGTTTAGTGGCTAGGGCATTTATCTCCAGTGCCTGTTTTTTAGAATAAATTAAATATATATGTGTATATACATATATCTAAATTCCCTTTAGAATAAATTTTACCTAACTGGGCAAGTGCATCTCCTATCAACACATAAAAATATGAACATGTACAAAGATGAAAGGGATCTATTTTTCTTCTGGGTGAAAGCAAGCTGTAAAAGCCTACATTTTTTTGCTTGAAGTCAAGTTGAATCCTTAGCTCCAGTTACAGAATATTGGACACAAGATCCTTTAAAACTTAGTGTATTATTGGACATGTTCTTCTGAAAGTAATATTCAAGGCATTTGGACTTCATTTTAGTATTTGTGAGGATGTCTTTTTCTAGAACTAGACTTATCAAGGTGCCTGAGGTGACCTGCATCTCCCAAAGATTATGATTTTTCATTGAACAGACAGCACCAGATTGTGTGTGTACAGTCCTTGTCTCCATTCCTCAGAGTCCTTACAGATTAATTCACAGTAATGCCTTAACTACCTATTTCCAGGTAGTCATAAAGTAAGAAAAGGAAGAAAAAAAAAAAATCAACAAAAAACAACAAACCAAAAACCAGGAGAAAACAACAGAAAGCATTAAAGAGTTGATAGCCTCCTGTATAAGTTTGTTTTGAAAATAGTTTATATATGTCTTAGCCTTATGCAATAAGTATGTTTGAGCCTGTGTCTTTATAAAGTAATGCCAGGATGTTTTAGGAATAACTTGTGTTGATGGGAGAACTCCACAAGGGATATGGCCTAAGTCCTGTTAGCTATCAAACTGTGATTGTCCTTTACCATTTATGATTTGCACTGAAAGCCAAGATTTGAAGAAGTCATACATAAATGGTTGTCACATTTTCTCATGAAATTACTGAAGCTTCAAAATCAGTTGACCCTAAATAGATCTTTATGCCAGTTTTTAAAAGAAATTTTTACGACATCTGTTAGCCAAATCCTGGCTACATCATTTTTAATTGAAATGTATGAAAGCTTCTGGCATGTAAGAAAGCAGAAACAGAACTTTCTGTCAGAAAGCAGAACAGGAACTTCCTTCCCTTCTTCAGGACATCTATACTGATATTAAGATATGAAATGGTTGCCTTGTTTCAGGTGAGTTACTTGAATGAGAGATATAGTACCCAAATGGCTTGATCCTTCACAGCCTCTCTGGGAGCCAGCTGGTATTAAAGGAATAAGAACCTTATTGACCATTTAACACAAGCCTGGAGCTCTAACTTATATTACCTAAAGATGACACAGCCATTAGTATATCATTGCATTCATTAGCTTTTCTGACCACTTTGGGACTGCTGCTTACTCACCTGCAAAGGAGAATTGGTTATTCCCTGCTTTTAAAAGTATTAACAGGCAGGTTTTAATTTTTAATTTATGTAGTATAGTTAAAGGGGCACTCAGATGTCTACAGTACTTGAATGAGTTAGTGGTTAAGCTTGTTATGTTAGAAAGACTTTGGTATATTTATGACATTTTTAAAGATTTTTTTATAGCCACATTGGCTTAGGCTCCGACAGTTTTTGTTCCATAACATTTTCCAACTGAAGAACTTGAGACAGAATTCTCCCCATAAAGGACATGTAAGCAGTTATTTTTCCCTTAAATTAACACAGAATTCTTTCTATCATAGCAGAACATTTATTGAGCTAAATCTTCTTTAGACAAATACCTAAAAGATGCCAAAGTAGCAAAACAAAGAGAGGTAGTGAATCGTCACTGCTATTGTTCTGCTACAGAAATATTCATGCATGGCGTCAATGTCAGCATGCCTTTAATGAAGATGCCACTTAAGAAAATAACAGTGTTTTAGGGCTCTACTGAAAGAGTTGATATTTAATTATTTCTTGATCAAGAATCATCAAGAACATGTGAAATCTACATATTCTAATGATAATGGCTATCTTTAGTTCTCTGTCTAGACCTCCTAAATGGTGCTAAGTGAATTTACAGATGCAAGGATGAGACATTATTCAAGCCCTCTGTCCTCAATGTTAATTTTTCTAGATACCAGCAGAAGTTGTATAACCAATAAAGGGAGAGGTACCAAGGCATATTCCTACACCTTTATATTTTAACAACCCAGAAGTGTTAGGAGGAGAGGGGCAAGTGGCTACAGTGCCTTAACAGAGAGAAAGGCAGACAAAATGGCATTTCTTTGTAAAGCGGCTGCTAATTTCAATGCCTCCTTTTTATTACTTATTATATCCCTTGAAAATTGAGCAAAATAATGAATTATTTATGGAGAGATTAGGGTTGTCATTCTCATGGAGAACTATTTTATGAGAAAATAAATTCAATGCCAGACATCTGTAAGGAAAAAAAAATGTTCACTTAATAAAGTTTGGGGTTTTTTCTGTGGTGTTAAATGGCATCTAAAGAAAGAGAAGAGAATAGCTCCACTATTCACATGAAAATTCCATATCCTTCATTTTGGGGACAAGCATATTTCTGTTTATCTTATTTCATTGTAGTTTCATACTGTATATGGAAAAAGGGGCATAAGGATGCAAATGTGGCTGAGAACAAAAGTGGGAGAAGAACAGAATGAGTTTAAGAACACAGCAGAAATATTCAAAAAAGTAATACCAGGAAAGAGGAAAAAAATGAGTTCCATATGCTCAGAGAGCAAGAGTGTGAAAAGAGAATCGTAAGATGATGAAAGAGAAGGTATGGACTTTTGTGCTAAACAAACTACAAAAAGAATGTAATAGAAGAATACTAAAGCAATACCATGTAAAATAGGGGAAAGTAATAAATAACATTACAAATATAAGATTCTTTCCTGAATAAATAGAACTTGTTCCATTAAGTTCAGTTTCAACTACACTTATTACTGACAGCCTGGTCTACAGTAGCAATTTTCCTGTGGTAATTAAAACAAAAATTATTGACCTGAAGTAGTTATAGCTGAGCTCTTTGCATCTCTGCAGGATCTAGGATGGGCCTGGCTTAGTGCTGTATGTCTCTCCACAAGATGCATTAATATTACACTTAAATTAAAGTAGTCCCACAAGCCTGTGCTTCCACGAGCACAGACATCCCTAGGAAGCAGCATGCTTAGCAACACTGGTATCCATGGCAGTATCTGCCACGTACGAGTCTAAATGTGGAAGCTCTTTCCCCTTTCACAGTTTTTTATGTCACTACAATCACGCTGCCTGCCATCAGCCCCAGCCCTCATTCACAAGCTGGAGCTGGAACATGTACAGATACACAGGAGACACGGTCTGATGGCTGCACTTCCCCTCTGCAAAGCCTCTGCTTCCCACCTTGCTCCTTCAGGATTGTCGGGTCAACTCTGGCAATGGCTTGGTGGCAGGCACAGAGGTCACTGCCCCAGACTGAAGTTCCCAGGCATCGAGTGGCAAGACTACATTATAGCCTGAACATGGATTAACCTGGGTGCAGTGCTGTCAAAGGGGAAGACCTTGGAAGCCCTTTGACATTGAAAAAACAAACAAACAAACAAACAAACAAACAAAACAAAACCCAAAACCAAAATCAACAACCTTTTCAAACTCTGTACCAGAAAACTGTGCACCCTCTTTACCACGGCCAACAGCAGTGTTTTGGGGGTGCAAGTGCACCCTGTCTGGATGTAATATCCAGGTGCATTTTGACCAATTCTGCACCAGACAATGGCTGACTGAAGCTGCTGTACATTGCAGAGCCTTTCTAGGAGCATGGGGGAGCCTTTTCTCTCACAGAGCAGCCACGAGGGCTGGATGCTGCGGCCGCTCCCCATCCCGGAGCTCCCCAGCAGCCGCCGCCTGCCGTGAGGCTGGCCGCGTGTGGGGCTCCCCGGTGCGGGCTGTTTGGGTAGTACTTAGGAAGACAAAACAATTTAGCTGCTTTATACAAAGAAAAACATATTTTA
This sequence comes from Phainopepla nitens, assembly GCA_013400175.1. NCBI lineage: Eukaryota > Metazoa > Chordata > Aves > Passeriformes > Bombycillidae > Phainopepla > Phainopepla nitens. The sequence goes on from VXBQ01014007.1 coordinate 1,068,952, forward strand.
CTCTTAAAATAGGGATGTTTTAAAGTCTTCATGTCTCAGTCCTTTTACTCTTCCACTGGGATGATCTCTGGCTCCTTTCCCCTTGGTTACGGCTTTTGACTCTTCTGCTCCTCTGCCCGTTTATCCATCAGCAGCTGTGCGTGCCCTCCTTCATCCACCAAAGCCTGTTTGCAGCTTTACCATCTCGTCCACCCCACTGCAGCTGTCTTCCCGTGTTCCCAGGCTCTGTTTTGGCTCCCGGTGCCTCTCCTTGGGCCGCAGCAGCTGCCTGGCTCTGCCCTGCGGAGCCTCTGCCACCTGCGGAGCGGTGCGTGCCTTCTCTTCCCAGGACTCTGCCCTCGCCCTGGCTCGGAACCGGGATGCTTTCTCCTTTGCCACTCCCCCTCTGCCTCCGGCTCCTTCCCTGGCCTCGCCTCATTCTCAGCAGCTGTTGCCTTCATCCCTCTGCGAGTTTGGCTCCAGACCCTCTCCCCACCCCAGCCCTCATCCCCCTTCCCAGACCGCAGCAGCTTTCCCAGGCAGCTTCCAGCAGCTGTTCCCGGGCACCTGCCCCCGCGCTGCTCTGAGTCCTGTTCCCCTCTGCGAGGCCCAAGCAGCTGTTGTTCCCTTTCTCCACCTCGAGCTCCTGGCCCCTCTCCCCACCTTTCCCTTCTGAAGCTGCCAGAGCTGGGACCCAGTGTCGACTAAATTTCTAACATCACACTTCATCAGGTGGCCTCACATCACAGCAGTGCCAGGATGGTGAGCAGGGGGACAATACAGGCCATGGCAGAAGTGTTGCTAGAGGGCAGACCTGTGGGACCCACAGGTAAATGCCCAATGTGCTGTGGGCAACCTGGCCCTCGGGATTAATAAAAACAGAAGCACAGTGCCCGTGGGGTGAAAAGAGCAGCCAAGACAGCTGTGGGATAAGTCAGGGCTCCCTGCAATTGCTCCTCAGCAGGCAGGACCTACCTTCTCACAGTGTATAAATGGAGACCTGGGAAACACAAGTTGCTGTCCCAGTTTTGGGCAGGAAGGAGGCTCGCAGCAGCTGTCTGTGCTGTGTGGAGAGTGGAGAAGCTGTGTGTGCACAGGTGTGAATGCTGCAGTGGGCTTTAACATTCTGTCTCACACTAAGCAAACTGCTCATTGCAGCCAAGGGACTGGACTGTGAGAGAGTTCCCTTGCAGAAGGGACTTCCAGCAGCTCCCATGACCAAGGTGACATTTAAAGATAGCATCAGTTTCCTTTTCTGACTCACTTGTTTACCTAGAGAGCTGTGTCGTGTTATTGTACCTGCATAAGCTGTGAAAAAGGATGGTGTGATCAGGGTGCTGGCTAGGGGACAGAACTGTACCCCGGTGTTCAGGGATGTTCTGACAGAAGCTCTGATGATGGCAGCAGCTTTGCGCAGCTTCTGTCCCTCTCCCTCTGCTGCCCCAGGCACATCCTAGGATGAAGGAGGCAGGAGTTCACCCTGGATGTGTGTTCACTCAGGTCTCCACTTCCAAAATCAAAATGCAAATAAAGGAGTCTGGATTGGTCTAGCAGTTAATGTTTCAGACCTTCTGAAAATTCACCCTAATTTTTTTTTTTTTTTGATGTTGAAGAAGTACACTCCACTCAATTTTCTTCTCATGTCTGAGAGCAGCAAATCACCTGGACATCCCTTGGTATTGCCTCAGTGTGGTCCATCTGCTACTAAAACCCAAAACTCTTTCCTCCACAGCCAGATGAGGGTAGTTTATTTATTTTGGAGCCACAGGTCATACTGCCATACTGCCATAGAAATGTTGCTGGGAAGAGAGATACCCATTTTGAATATGAAGGAAAAAAAAAAAACGAAAATTAAGATTAAAGAGGAAAAGAAATTAATAGGAATAAGAGTGAAGGAACATGAGTAGATCCAGGCCATGACTGGGTGTAGATTTTGAAGAGGAGGAAGGTGAGGAGAAAGGTGAGGCACCCAGAAGATCAGGAAGAGCTCAGATATTTATTGTGGGACAGTTTGGAAGTTCAGGCAGTACTTGTAGGGTTGTTTCCCTTGCTGTCTCTTTGAAGAAACCCTGAGAGGGGTTTCTAATGTTGCTGAGCAATGTTGCTGAAGTTGGTTCAACTTCCTCCTTTCCAGTTAGGTGGGATAGGAACGCACCTAATGAGAGGCTTCTGCTTCAACTTTATCCAGAAAGGAAACAGTTTCTCACATCAGGATGCATTCAAGAGCTAAGCCAGCACATAATGAATGGTTACATGTGAGGGACTCCCTACAAATACTCAAGCTAGCTCTGATTTAAAATGCTAATTTAGGTGTCAGTGTTGCCTGATTTAAATCAGTGAAAGATCTGATCCTATCTCTAAAAGGAATGAAAAGTTAAAATGCATGATAGAGCATTCAACTGTATCTATGCTTAGCTGTATTGGGGAGGGGGGTGTTATGGTTTGTATTGTTTTTTTTCTGTGTGCATCTGCCTTTAATTAGTTACTTTGTGGCTTCATTATCTGCTACTAGATGTACTCTGTAGGTGAGCAAAAAAGCCTTGCACTTATATGCAGACCCATGTTTGCCATTCTGAAAAGCAAAATCCTTCAGAGAATGCCATCTGATTCTGCTGCAATGCAGTGAGTGGCTGGGGTTAAAAGCCTTGCACACAATTCCTGGTAGCTGGCCATTAATCTCCAGGAAATGCCCCATGTCTTAATTGCTACTGTATAATTAGCAACCTCTTCCATCTAACCAGTGTTGAGCTGAAATAGTAATGTGCCAAGTCACCATCATTCTTTCTAAATGAAGATCTGGAAATACTGCTCGAAACAGTGTGACAGTAAAATTCTTATTTTATATGTATTATTCCTTTGAAAAATACTAAGACCAGCACCATCAGTGCTCTATGGCCAACTCTGAAAATCCACAGAGCTGCCACAGATCACTGCAGCATAAGTGGCTAAACAAAGTAATCCCCAAAATTGAAAATGTAAAGATGAGCAAAGTTTGTCAGGCTTCTTATATAACTTATATTGTAAAGGAGCCTAAAATACCAGCTGGAAACTACCTCTTGATTTAGAGAATATGGAGCTGAAAGTAAGAAAATAAAGACTTTAATACAACTGAACCTCAGGGCAGCCAAATATAACTAAGCTAGAAGAAATTGATGTAGTTTCCTTAATATCTATGATTTGGGTATTTGAATGTTTGATATTGGATTAATTGATAGCTCAGTATTAATGGTAAGTTGATTTAAGTTTCCCTGTGGTATTTAGTATCTGTGTCTGGAAAAGGTTTCTGTCCTGAGGAAAATACTCCATAGAAATGCAATTCAGAGGTAGAAATGTTGAAATACTTGATTTTGATCATAGCAAATTGGTTTCTCTCAATAACTTTAAAAAATAATATTCTCAAAAATCTAAAATATCATGCAAGACAATATCAACTAAAGGAAAACCAAGTTCAGATGAAGACAATGTTTTAAAACTACTTTGATTTTCTTAGAAATTTTCATCTAGGTGAACCTGTACTTTCTGAGAAAAAAAATTATTCTCAACCTTCTTTTGTCCCAGAATAATTAGCATTCAGCTAGTTGGATTCTCGCCTTCAGTGTGATTCTGAAAAGATTTTAGGTAACTGACAGAGCTAGGTTGAATAATCAGCCATAAATAGCATTGAATATGTACACAGGAAATTCAGTGAGTGTTTTCTTCTCACCGACACAACTATAATTGGCTAAACAAAATTAATGCAAAAGAGATGAGCATCTGTTTTGCTTTAAGACAGTCTCTTTCCTGGTGTAATTTTCCAGGATTTTTGGTGGCACACAAGACTATAGGATCAGGCCCAAAGAAGTGGTGTTAGTGTAGTTTGTAGTGGTGAATATCTAGTTGGAGACTTCTCTTCAAGCAGGGCTTCATCCTTTCCATTTCTTCTCTTCCTTCCTTCCTTCTTTTCCTGCTTTTTGCCTGTGTTACGTGGTTAAAATGATAGAGGAGTTTGAACATTAAAACAAAGGTCCTCAATTGTCTCTTTCTGAGAAGACCTTGAAAAATTCAGGTGAATCAGCAAGAGATATTTAAATAGTTCCTCATTTTATTCAACTGGAATATCATATGGCATACTTAATGCACTGTCAGTGGATTTTCATAAATGTTCGTTTCCAAAATAGAGCGGTCAGAAGCTCTACCACCCTTGTCAAAAACTTTTTTCTAGTTATTTCATTTTCTTCTTATTTAATCCTCTAGACAGAAGCATCTGAATATTTAGGACTCAGTAATAACTCAGAAATAATTCCCCTTTTCTTTCATGCTTTGCAGAAGTTTCTTGGAGCTTAATAAAGGTTTTCCCTATTCCTATAGTAATTTCCAATATTCCATAGTATCCATTTTTTAATTATTATTTCATTTTGAGTTTTTCTTGTTTCCCATGGCCTTAAAAATTTAAGATTTTTAACATTCTTTAGGTTTGGAAAGGCACTTTTCTAACTAATTCTACTAAACATGATAAAACCCTGATCTCTATGGAAACTTCAGCTGCTGTTTTATAGTACTTAAAAGTGGACTCTGGAATTTCTACAGCTGCTTTCTCTATTCTCATCACCTTGAAAAATACATTTGATGAACAACAGTGATAAAGACAAGTCCTACGACAGCAGAAAAATATGATATTAGAGAGAAAATATGATCTCTCTTTAAGTTCAAAATGTTGAGTTTAAATGTTGTTCCCATCATTTTAAATGATCCAAAGGACGAATGGAAAACCAATGAGAAAAGAAAAGGCATTACGAAGAGAAAACAAGAAAGAATGAAAAGGAGGGCTTTGAGTGCTGGTTCTCTCTGATGAAATTCCTTGAAATTATGTAACATATATTCTTTATTGCTTAGATTGCTTTTAGTCATTTCATATGAGCTTAAAGATCTGTTATGTAATAATTTAGGCAGTACAAATATAATGCAGGTGTGCATACAAAATAAAAATTTGGGGTTTTGCCTTACACCCATGTTATGGAGAATCATATTGGCATGGGAGTGTTATACTTCTACATGCAAATTCAGAAGCTTTAGAGTAATCGTAGGAATTTCCTGACACATTATTAAAGCAAAATGACAGAAAATGTGTAGAAGCACATTTCCAGACATTTTTCCAATAGATTATGTTTCTTTATGTATTGTAGCTGATTAATATCTTATATTTTTTTCCAAAGTTTTTATGTATGATCCTTTACTGTGAGTAAAATGTAGGTGATAATCAGATTTTTGAGCTATTAGGAGAAATATAATAGAGGAAGAGTCTTGAACAGGCATTAAAGTTTCAGAAAGGTATTCTGCAGTCATATTCCTTTTCCTTAGAGAAATATGTTTAGTTAAAAATAGTCTTAATACAGCTGCTTATTTCACCTTGGAGACAGAAAATTACAATGGTTGCTTCATAGCTAACCTACTTCTTTGAATCAATGTATTTAAAGAGGTGAAAACCACTAGCGGATGAGGTAAACAGGGTTGAGAAAAAGGTGGCAGTGAATGAGAGCTTTATCAATAAGTTACTTGTGGAAGGGAGAAAGTAATTGATGATTTGCGCTTATCTGCTTAGCTTGTTTCCTCTTTGCCTTCTGGGTTTCTCTCTCCTTTAATTTACTGAATGTTATTTGTGGGTAAAATTTAAATTGGGATATGTTAATGGTTGTTGCAAGGAATTGGCTGTGTGAAGGAAAGCAAATAATCTCTTGCAGGGATAATAAAAAGGTAAACTGTTCTAATTTGAGAAAACAATAATTGGCAAGCAGGCTGGTGTTTGGTAGTACTGTTTTCAGAAGGACCCTATCAGAAATATTTCACTGAAAAGATTATGAAAAAAGATGAAGAGCCACATAGCCCAGGCCTGCACCCTCTTCTGTGTCTTTGGAAAAAATTTGTCAGGTCTCAGAGAGCTTCACAGATCTGCCCATCAAGGACCATAGAGTACAAAGAAAGAAGTGAAGTGCACCCTAGTATTCTCCTGAGTGCAGATCTTTTACCAGGAGCACTGGTAGGTGCCTGCTTTTGCTAAATTATCAAAATTTGTGATGCTAAACAAAGTTACAAATTGTCATCAGAAGAGCAAACATACAAGGAGGCAGTTGTGAAGAGAGCAGTTTAGAAAAGCTTGAGCCCTTAACGGCATTTAATATTCTTTGACGTACCATTTTCTTGCTAATAATTTTCCTCTCTTATCCAGAAAACAGAAGAGGCCTGGAATTCACTACACAAGCCATCATAATGTACTTAATTTGAGCCATTCCTGTTTACATTTATTTTATGTCCAGAATCGTCCTTGTTATTTTCAAACATTATTATTCTTCAAAGAAATCTGTCCCATCACAGTGAGTGACTGGCTGGGGTTAGGGGCCCTTGGCTCAGCTTCTCCTAGCTGGTCATTATTCTGCAGGAAATGCCCAGTGCCTTAATTGTTATTGCTTAATTAGCAACCTCTTCTGTCGAAGCAAGTGCCATATGACCTGAAATAGCAATGTACACAGCAGCAGTCGTTTTCTCTGAACTTTTGAGCTATGCCATAGGCAGATCTTGTGCAAGTGAAACAAAGCATGGGAAGTTCATATACACTCAAATAATATGGATTATGCCACTAAAATAGCATTCTGCTGATTCAATGTTTGAAATGTGTTTTCTTAGATATCTGGGATTTAGATTTCTAGTTTGAATCAGTGACTAACCAGAAGCCTAGAATTTAAAATGAAAAAGTCTGTGTTTGCCTTATTCCTCACACAATTTAGTGTTCCACATTTCTAATCAATGCTGCCATTATATTTTCAGTCTGTCAGTGGTTAGCCACGGCTTTAATCAAATGCGGAGTCTGTGCGATTGTACAAAAACAAACCCAGAGCACATTCCTACACCATTAACGTGCATTTTTTCTTAATTCCTGGGTCATGAGAATCTGTTCTCTGCACCCTTGGCCATTCACTTCTCTCTGTTGTGCTTTGTTTTCTCTTCCCATCCTTTGCCTACTTTCAAATTGCATAATTTGACTGCGATCTCTTGTAACAGTAATTAACTCTTCTGAGTGTGTGTATGGTATTTACCCCACATTGGGGTGTTACACACTGCTGAAGTTCCAGAAGTTACACATCTCTGGAATACTGTGTAGAGAGACAAGACAGCACACTGATAAAGGAACTTCTAAAACTTGAAAGTAGACTTGCATCCTTGCAATGGACTTTATAAAAAAAGAGAAATTATTTATTTGTTGAATGTAGAATACATTCATAAATGGTTTGTTTATGTACCAGTTTTCATTTTCTAAATTCCCTATTCCTTGCAGGTAAAATCTCAACTCATCTCATACTTTTTAATGTAAGAGTGGGGAACATTATACAAGTATAACCTTGACTATTTTGGTTTTTGTTTAAAATGATTTATAGTAAGTGTTCACCATCAGTATAACTCAGACTATTGAAGTCAATGGAAACAGGTCCAGTGACATACAAGGGCTCAGATTCATAGAGATAATTTTGCAAATATGATAGTTATGGACACTCTTTTCAAAAAGAAAATTAGATTACTTGGGTTACAGATTGGAGAAACTCCATAAATGTGAATAGTTCAGCATATGTTGAGTTTGAGTCCTGTTTCTGTAATAATTTTTCACGCATTTTTTTGACTCATCAAATGGCAGCCCAGCTGTTCTTCTTTGCTCTGTAATACCACTGAAAGTCCAACTGTCCTAATCTACAGACACCAGTGCCAATGCCCATCTGCTTGTAGTAGCTGAAAAAAATTGGGGACAGAACAAATAGAAATCTTAGCAAGCTCAGATTAGCTGCACTACTGGATTTTGTGAGGTTCTGAAAATTTTAAATACATAGAGACATTATATGTTTGTCCAGCTTTAGTCCAGCATGGTATTAACAGAAAAACTGTGTCTCCTAAAGTGGCAGCAAGTGTTGCCCTAAGCATGTACGGAGCCATTTAGTTGCTTTGCATAATTTGTTTTAATTTAAACTGTGGACAAGATATTCAGCTAAATTGAACTTGGCGACTTCTTTTGCTAATTAGCATCCAAAATCTGTTTTGCTTTGACTTATCTACTTATTTACAGGTTAAAAAAAGTTCAGTTTACTTTAACTAACGAACTACCAAAAACACTCAATATAAATGTTACTAAAAACTGAGCCTGTCTGAGCCTGTTCCTTAAGTCTACATAAAACTTGTGCTTAGTTGAAAAGAAAGCTAGCAAAATCAAATTCATCTCAGAGGTGAGGACACAGATACCTAGGTTTTGTCCAGACCGACAAACATTAGAGAAACTTACAAAAGAATAAAACCCTGTAGCATTTATAGGAGAATATGTGAGAATAATGCTTTCATAATTTACCATACTCTGTGAATGCCATGGGAGTATTTGTTTCCTTTAAGTACTTGGCAAACAGTGCGAGTATCCATTCAAAAGAGTAATTTTCCACTCAGAGAATTTCATCTTATAAGCACTCATGGAAAGAACAGCCAGCAATACAATGCCTTCTCTGCAATTCTCCCTGACTACATTCATGTAGTTGGGACAGGAGCTTGAAATACAGAAGTGAACAGCTGATATTAAAACAACAATTAGATGCAGAAAGATCATCTTGTCAGTAGAGCAGAAGTTTATGGTTATTATGTGCTTGTACTTGTTAGTTTTCTGATTTGTGTCTCTAAGCAAAACTCTTTTGCAGTTGGAGGCAAAGTTCCACAATCTTAAATAGATTTGCAACTTTAAATGGGATTCACATGATAGACAAAGTCACCTCTTCTCCAGCCTCTGTGGGAACTGCTGTGCTATCTTTTCTGTAACTGAATAAATTGTGCTATAGGGAGTGGATAAGCCTTGTTAGTTAAATGAGTCCCCTGGCCTTGGTGACAAAACCTGCAGGATTTCAATTCTTATAAAGAAAATAATAAGATAGTTAAGTGACGTATATGTGCATGAATATGCACCTAATTAGTGAGTAATACGGGCCTATTTAGTAAGGGAATATAGATGCAGCTGAGCAAATAGATAATGTTTTACTTGAGTCTGTTTGCAGCTGTGGTGAATTGTCTCCTAATCGTGTTGTTTCAGCTTGTTGCTTGCCTGCACAGTGTATTGAAGAGACTCTTATTTCTGCTTTAGCAGTTTTCAAGTTTTCAGAGCAGTACTGTTAGCTTCTTTGTTCTGTCAGATATCAAAAATTTAAACTCACAGAGTGTGAATGTCTTTAAAATATATATTTGTAAATCTTAGGCTTGGTATTGCAATAGAATTTAAATGCCACCTTGATGCCGTCTTGGTTTGGGGTTTGTAGAAGCCAAAAGTGAACGATTATCCCAGCAGCACTTCTCTTACATATGAATTTGGTATTTAGCCTATATCTCTATGTTTAGAATATATCTGAAGTTCAGTGAAATGGCATTTAAGGAGCTCTGCATGATTTTATAGAGCAGTTTAAATTTTTTCATCAGAAGATAGATACTTTCCCCTCTGAAACTGCAAGAAGGTTCTACATAATTTTTGATATTTGCAATATATTGTGTAAATGAAATGGTGGAAATGGAATTGTCATCATGACACATAGAAAAAATTTCCCATGTCTAGTTATACTATTTCTATTCCTGGTTTGTTTTGGTTTTGTTTTTGGGTTTTTTTTTTGTGGTCAGAAATGTATGTAGTTCTCACTTTTAAACATATAGAACAGAGTTCAGGAGGTGAAAAAAGCTACTGTCCAATTGTTAAAATTACCAGTATCAACTCACTATAGCTAAGGAGTTATTTGTATAAGCATAGGGTGCAGCTGATCAATACAATATTTCAACAATACTTTTGTCTGCAGCTACACAGCTTACATTTTGCAGAAAGATGGTTTAAAATTAATTTTTAGTTGTGGTTGCCTTTTTTTTTTTTTGCCAAAAAAATAAATAGCACAGAAAAATTCTGCATTTCTGATTGGGCAACCATTCTTTATGTATCCATCCTTCAAGGAGAGTATTAAAGATGAATGGTGTATTTTCTGCTTTGCATTTGTCGCTTCTGTCAGATCAGCCTTTGCTTCTCATTCAGATTAACTTCACACAAAGCATCTGTCAGTTATTCTCTTTCACTTCAACAGTGTTGTGATATTTCTTGAAGTTATAACAAGTTCTGCAATTTAGTCTGCTTTTTAGGAAACCATATACTTAAATGGCACTTGAAAATAGAGGCTTTTTTTTTTTCCTTCTCTCTTTCTAAATTCTTCTTGTTCCATTGCAACATTGCATCCTAAGGCAATGCTGTGTAGTTGTTACATGGGTGGAGAAAATAAGTCTTTTCCTATCTAAAAATTGTTTCTATAATCATAAAGTAATATTAAATGTACAAAGGTTCTTACTGAAATTATCTTAAAGGACATCTGGCTATAACACCGGCAAAGATCTAAGACAGATTTTTTTTTTTCCTGTACTTTTCTACAAATCAAATGCAAATAAATTTGCCAGAAAAGAAAAAGAAAAATAAAAGCATAAGACAAAAACCATGGCTTAAGGTCAGACACATAAAATATAGAAATGGTACAAGTCTTTTTTCTGTCCATTGGTTAGGTTTTTGGAAGTGGATCCAAAGAGTGTAGACATGCATTTTGCTGCCTGATGCAGATGAATTGTCAAAATGCAAAGTGGTAGTTTAATTTATTAGAGATCTAAAAAATTTTTCTACAAACACAGGCACAAGACATTCTTGAAAATGCTTTTCCAAAACTATATGACTGATACTCAAGGATTAAGTAATTGGTTAGCATTTTTATAAGACTTCTAGAATCTCAAGTAAAAACATTTAAAATTATTATTTTAATTCTTTTTTCATGAATGGGACTTAATTGTCAAAGATAACAGCTGGACCAGACTAATTCCTTATGTACCAGATAGAGTGGTAACTAACCCTATAACTTTGTAGATATTAAATAATGTGTATAATTGGATCATAACTTCATGGTTATCTCATTTTGAAAAAATAACAAAGCTATAATTACTTAGAAAAATGTGAACAGCTCATGTATAAACTAAAAAAAGATATATATTTAGCACTTTATTGCACACTTTATATTATTTAATGAATCCTTGGCATTAGTTTGTATGACAAATAGTAAAGCAGAACTTTCCAGTGTTCTGAATATACTACGCTTGACCCTCTTGCTATCTTCTTAGTCTCCATTTAAAGTTTGGAGTGCATTAAAAATAGTTTCTACCATATGTCACAAATTCTAAAAATTTTCAGTATTACGGTTTTTGCACTTGCATATCTAATTGTGTATCTTAGACTACTGTGGATGTTCTACTGCATAATTTGAATTTTTGTTTCTCCCCTGTAGTTCATAAGCTATGTGTAAGTTTTAATTAATTATCCTGTGATCCCTTGTCTCCTTCTAGCCACAGACACAGAACAGAGATAAGTGTTGCAACTTGCAAGTCCACCTCTCTTATTCAGTTTTTATTGCTAAATTTTAAAGCTTATTCCTCTTTTATTTGCAGTGATCGTATAAAAAAAACCCACAGAAAGAAATAAAAAAACCCAGACCCCAACTGTACTTTGTAATGGTTGAGTTAAAGCAACCACTGTGTCCAAAGAGTTTTATGAAGTTACCCAAACTGTGTTGAAATCAGGAAATTGTTGAAGGTTTGCATTTTACTTCTCTGGTTCCTCACTGAACGCTGCTTTCACCTCAAGTGAAAAACGAGGCATAATTATTTTAGTTAGTTTTTAGTTCTTTAAAACTGATGAACGCCACCATCATATATTGGTGAGTGGATGAAAGGCTTAAGGGAAAAAAAAAACTTTAATGATGCATCCATCTTTCCTGCTGTGTTTTACCAAGATTTAGCCAATTGATTTCTGTGCACAAGCTGCTCTTGGAAACAGAGCAGTGGAAATGGCGTAGTTGTCAAATGATGTGGGGCAAGGTGAAGTGGATGTCATTTCTGCACTTTATGTCATGGTGTTTTATCAGATCCCCAGTGGCTTTCTACAAACATTAAATTGGTCAGAAGGTACTTCTGCTGTAGAATAAGAAAGTTTGAAAGAAATTAATTTGTGAATGTCATGCTGACTGGTATAACTGCATGTAATAAAATAGACTATTCTAATTACATCCTGGGATGATGTAGACTATTAAATAAAAATGTTAACATCTTCCTAGCAACGAGAGCTGAAACATGTACAAATAAAGGTTGGATCTTGATCATGGAGACTCTTGGCTGTTAAGGTTGTCTATAACCTTATGTCTAAATCACTGAGAATTACAAGATCTGTGAATCATTGCTTTTAAGACATCCTCAGTTGTCAGATATGGATTTACTTACAGAAGTTTTAGCTTCTGAGATGTAAGTTCAAGAATTGTATGGATTAATCTGAAGAAAATACAGTTTTGCTAGCTAACATTAATAGTGAAAAAGGTACAATTGGGAATCTGACACAGATAATATTATCATGTGATGATGAATCTAACTCTTTATTTCAGTTTTGCAGCTCATGATATTATCTGTTGAAAGCCTCATAAAATCGAGATAATTAAATTTTACCAGGCAATATTCATTATTTAGCAATAGCATATAAAGTCTGTTTGATGTTAACCCAACAGTAAACCTGATGTAAATAATCACATTTTGTTCACTACAAATCAAATTATGAATATTTTTAACCAAATAAGTGGAATGAATTTCATAAGACTAAACTTCTGATGGTACTTGCTATAGATTAAAAAAATCCTCCCCGCAGAATAACCCAAAAGTATAGAAGGAGCCTGATCCTGATCTCAAAATAATTTTGAAATAACTTGTATACTTAAAAAGCAATAAATCTTATACCTCCCCCCCAGTATAATATAAATTAACATGAATGCATCCTTAGCTCATAGTAATTGGCATGGATCTATTGATTTTAGTGAAGCTATACAATATTAAATCAGATGTGGCCTTTGAATACAAGAAAATCTCAACTGTTTAATACAGTTATTGTGCTAGTTTAAAATAAGCAACTAAATACTGTCCTTAACATATAGTGATACAATTCCTTTGAAATGAGTTCTGATAAATGCCATACCTATAGGAAGATGGATTTTTTTCCAGATGCATCGTGTTAGTTGTCATATATATCAAAGAATGATAGAAAATCCTAAACTGGAGGAGACGCACAAGGATCATTGAGTCCAGCTCCTGGCCTTGCAGAGCACAACCCAAAAATCACACACCATGTGCCTGAGAGGGTTGTCCAAACAGTTCTTGGTCTCTGTCAGGCTTGGTGCTGTGACACTGCCCTGCGGAGTCTGTTCCTGTGCCCAACCACCCTCTGGTGAAAAACTTATCCTAATACCCAACCTCAACTTCCCCTGACACAACTTCAGGCCATTCCCTTGGGTCCTGTCAGTGGTCACCAGGGAGAAGAGATCAGTGCCTGCCCCTCTGCTTCCTCTCATGAAAAAGCTTTAGGACCATGATAAAGTTTTCCTTCAGTCTCCTCTTCTCCAGGCTGAAAAGACCAAGTGATCTCAGCTGCTCCTCATGTGGTTTCCCCTCAAGGCCCTTCACCATCTCCATGGCCCTCCTTTGGATGCTCTCCAAGAGCTTTATATTCTCCTTTTACGGTGGCACATGGTTCTATAGGTGAGACCTCTTTTAAAAATTCATAGAATTATAAAACAGTTTGGGTCGGAAGAGATTTTAAAATTACCCAGGTCCAACCCCCCTGCTGTGGGTAGGGACATCTTCCACTCAACTGGCTTGGTCAGAGGCCCATCCAGGCTGGCCTAGAACACTCCCAGGGATGGGGCAGCCACGACTTATCCAGTTTCATTTTCTCACCACCCTCATGGTAAAGAATTTCTTCCTAATATCTAATCTAATCCTACTCTCTCTATTTAAAACCTTTCCCCCTTTTAGAAAGTCCCTCTCCAGCTCTCTTATAGTCCCCCTTTTGGTACTGGAAGGCTTCAGTAGGATCACCTTAGAATCTCCTCCTCCACTTCTCTCAGCCTTTCCAGTGTTTTCAAAAAGTTCTTTAAGTGTTTCTGACTATCTGGTTGTATCATTTTGTGAATTGAAGAGCTGCCTTCAATTGAACACAAATATTTCCCTGAGCCAATATATTCATGCTGGCAGAAACCTGGCATGAGAAGGAGCTAAAAACATAGAAAGGTCTGAGCCTGTAATTTTTTCAGCCATATAACACATGTAACAGGTAGATCACTCCCATCTCTTCCTTTTTGTTCCACATTTACAATGCCTTCACCGTTGCAGATATAATAGATTTTACTTCATGCACTATCAATTCAGTAATAAAATCAAGCCCCAAGTAAACACACAGAACAGCTTGAAATGTTTAAAAATGCTAAACAAACATCATAGATTTGTTTTCAGAGGCAAAATGGGCTGAATATTGAAGCATATTATGAAATGTGGTCATTTCTTTTCTGTATGTAAAGACATACCTAAAATATAAAAAATTTATTGTATAATTAAGAATTGTAAATGAAACTGTGTTAGAACCTGTACTTTTAGGGGGACACTATGAAGAGTGAAATAGCCTTTCTACAGCTTTAGCAGAACTTTGAAAATTTGAACACATGCTGCAAGGGTGCAATGTTTTTGAGGAGGTAATGTTTTGAGAAAGACTCAATATTATAAGTGAGATACAGCTGGAATAACATTTTTCCATTGTTGAAGATGTTTAGAAAGTCTTAGTTATATTGTTGGACTAATGAAAGCTTTGGAGGCTGGAAAATTAAAGAGTAACTGGCAAGGTAAAATGTTCTCTGGCTTCTGGAAACTTAAGAATGGTATATAAGAAGTTTTGTTTAGGGTATTTGCAAATGTTTGCTCATGGTCAGTCCTAGGAAAAAAGGTGTTAAATTAGAGCCTTGCGAGATTGTTTCTCTGATATATTAGTGAGGTAGCTGAAAGAGGTCTGATTTTTATTTATCTTTTGTTTAGCCAATCCTGAGCATTCACAGAAAAAGACTGAGAATACAGGGTATTAAGAATGGTAAATTACCTGGGGCACATCTGTAATCACTTGGCTAAGAAAAGCTATAGATGAGCTTTATCAGATTTTAGCCATTACAGATAATTCCATGTCAGAAGCTACCGGGGAATAATATTTCTGACCTAGAAATCTGTGAAAGAAGATTTAAGTTGAGGCTGTGATATACCTCAGTAGAAAATGAGGTCTCAAATGTATGCATTTCAATCACATTTCTTCACTGGTATGAAACCTGGGAATGCAGAAGTGGTGATAGAAGCATAAATAAATGCAGTCCTACTGAGTTTGAGATTATTCAAGGGTGGCAAGTTCGTCGGTTTTACAGCACACCTTCCAGAAGTGTTTACAATGCTAATAGAGTTATATAAAGAGAAACTTGTGATTTTAAAGGCTGCTGAGTCACATTTTGCCCTCAGTGAAGTGGAGCAATCAGTTGCCAATACAGACACATTGCAGGGTGTAATGTGAAATCAAAAATCGATTGGACACATCCACCAGTGTCCAAGCAGAAAGATTGTTGATCAACATGTGGAACAGCTGTTAGGAAGGGAATGTTCTGTGTCTCAGAAAAGTCTAGCAGTTGTCCCTCCTTGTAAAATTGCTTTTCACAAGTGAGTGTTAGCAGAGTTGCATTAGAATCTATTAGTGTGGGTTTTTAGAAAATCATAGGATGGAATAAAAATAAACCCCTTAACTTCTGCTGCATACCAGCAGTGTTCCAAAGTAACACTGTGATCAAATAAGAGATTCTCTGTAAAAAAGGGAAAGCTGAAAGCATGACAATCGATAGATGCATGACATGACCAGAGTTACTTGGCAAAAGTACTTTTTTTTCCTGCTAAATTGACAGAGTTCTGTTCATTCTTCAAGAAAAGAAAAGAAAAGGAATCAATTACCTAATTTTTAAATCTGATCTGTTTAGAAAAGTCACTGAAATTACTTGAGCACTGCCTCAAAAACAGAATGCTTAATCTATTGGAAATGCTCTGTCTGGAAAGTGCTTTTCTAAAATACCCAACCCATTCATAAATTAGTTTTAGAAATAAAAGCTTTTTTTTTTTTTTTTCTTGTGGAAAAAATAGTACAACACATTTTCTTGTGGTATATATATGTGGTATATCTTCCACTGTAGCTGGACTGAGACATTCTTACTCTGGTCACCATAAAAGCTGACTGGTCTCTTGGAGAGTAGTTGAAATATTTATACGAAGCAAACCTGAAATTTACAAAAGCTGGAACTGTTGATATTCAAATAGAAATTTAATTATGAACTGTGAAATTAACTCAAAAATTAAACCAGGAGGACAAAGCAGAAAACAAAGCACATCACAGATGTTGAAATAGGAAGATGATGCCTTGCTATGCAATTATAGGCCAATTGAAGGCAGGAGATCCTCCTCAGTACTAATGCATGGTATTATCCTATAACATAATATTAGTAATTTTAATAGTAAAATCCAACAGATACATTTTATTATCTAAGTATTAAACTTAAAAAAATAATATTTACTGTTCTGTTTCATTGTCACAAAAGGTGCTGCTAGGTTTTTTAAAAGAGTAAAAATAGCAATGCTGACACCTGTCAGTGCAGTCTGGCAAATTTTTTGATGTTATCTAGACTGTTCCCAACTGTACTTTCTTCAGCAGCCTAGAGAGTAATCTGAATTATGCAGGCAAACCTTCTTGCATTAGTCTTTGATTCCTGTGTTATATTTGTGTACTTCCTGTGGGGGCACAGTTGCATTGTGATGATTTAAGCAAAAATAGTGTCTTTGGTGTATGCTGAATATAAATCCAGAAGAAATGTAGGCAGGTGAATGCCTACATCTTAATTAATTCTTCAGCTAAATGTCTCCATTTCTTTTATCAGGCACAAAGTGCACCAATTTTTAATTTTCATTTTCCTGTGAGACTGTTAATATGTGAATGACTCAGGATTCCTGTAGAATCTAGAAACTGTAGAAACTTGAATGGATAAAGAAAAAAGTCCTGTATTTTTGTTACCAGTTTTGTTTTTGGGATTTTGTAGTAACTGGCTAAATGATATTTCTTCGTACTTCAATTACTTTGTAATTTCTTTATATTTTATTTTCTTGCTTCTGTTCTTTTACAAGTCACAATATCTGTGGTGTACATAATCCATTAAAAAAAAATCTTTAGCTCATTTTTGAGAGCACTTTCACAGGGAAAAAACACAAGCAGGAAAAAGTTTTATCTTCAGATGGCATTAGAATATAACAGTAGTTACTTGGCTTTTTAATTTTAAAAGATCACCTACTTTATATTAATGGTGATAGGAGAGGTAAACAGGATATAGTGAGGAGCTGGCAAAATGAGAAATTGTATTTAAGAAGATATACGAAAGTATACAGCAGTTCATCAACTTCCTTTGTTGATCTCAGTTCTCTCCTCAAACCTTTGGATAATATTAAAACATAGAAGCCTGGAAAAAGAGAATTTTCCTCATAAGTGAATAGAAGAGGCTACACTTTGCAATTCTGGCATACACACTTCAAAGTCTCTCAAGTATGAAGGAAATTTAGAAAATACTGTATAAGAATATTTTTAACAGATCTTTAGGGAAGTGGTATTTGGAAAATGCTTGTACTAATTGGACTGATGAATAACCATGGCCAAAAAAGAAATTCTTGTACAGCTAAATGCAGCATTTGTAGAAGACTTGATTCTCTTGGTATAGTTTCATTGAATTGAAAGGAGCAGAACTTGTTAGATACTTTTTAACAAGGCAGTTTTTTTATTAATAAGGTCACTGGGTTAAGTGCAAGTGGATGTTACAGATGTATCTTAAAATTCAAGGATCTGTTTTCAAGAAACCAGGC
The DNA here is from genome assembly GCA_013400175.1 of Phainopepla nitens. Taxonomy (NCBI): domain Eukaryota; kingdom Metazoa; phylum Chordata; class Aves; order Passeriformes; family Bombycillidae; genus Phainopepla; species Phainopepla nitens. The sequence continues at coordinate 1,086,772 of VXBQ01014007.1, forward strand.
TAGGAAAAGTTTAATTCTTTTGTGCAGGTAAAAATTAAATACTTAAACTACCTTTCTACTTGTGAGGATTTATATTACCTCATTTTTTTTCCCTTTATTTCTTAGAAAGTGATAATTAGAAAAAGCCTTTTAAGGGTGATGGTCTGAGTTAGTATATTTCTTTAGATATTCCTGAGTTGTGACAACCTTTAGCCATTTGCTGGCAAATGAACATTTTCTCCACACTTTACAGTGTTTCCTTTGTATTCACTGCTCTTTTGTTTATTTGTTTTGAGGGTTTTGTTTGTTTTGTTTTGTTTAAGGTTTTTCTTTTGTTTTGTTTTTTAAATTCTATGCTGAGATTCTCAAAATAGTCACTACTGAAGAGCAGTTCAGGAATTAACATAATGGCCTTCACATGATTCCTGCCTGTGTGATGCATCTCAATAGGGAGCTGTGAACTCTCTCTGCATCATAGGAAGCTCTGTCTGGCATCCTCCTTTTCCATTATCAGCTTTAACTTTCCCTTATTATATGCAGTGGCACACTTTAAGGAGTCATTTCCATTGCTGTCAGTGCTTCTAGTTTTATATTCAAGGCCAGGTGCAAACCCCACTAAGGTCAATGAAAACTGCCCTGTGAATTCAGTGGTCCTTATAGGAGATTATTTATGTCTTGAAATGTATTTTTTGTAAAATAATACCCGAAGTTTATTTGTTTATAAGTATTTTATCTTTATTCTCCTTATTAGTGGCAGTAAATGGTAGGTATTTTGGGTTTAAGCCAGCAGGAGAGATATGGATACTGTACTTCCGTATAACAAGAAGTAAAAATCCTGTTGGAAGTAATCAAGGAAGACAGTGAGAGTCCATAGTTCATTCATGAATTTGCACAGATGAAATAGAAACTTTTTATTGTTTTAAATATGTGGTTCAAGATGTATATTTTAAAAGAAAAGAAAAAAAGATAGAAAAGTGTAGGAAAACTCCCTTTCCTTTCAGGTTTTGATGTATAAGCTTAAGTAGCCATCTAAATGCTAAATGATCCTACTGCAGTTTATAGAATTTCTATATTCAGAGTACTGTGAGCACTAGATAGTTCTAATGATATTTCAAAGTAATTAATTATTTTTTCAAAGTGGGTAATTATTTTTTGTTATTATTAGAATCTATTATTAAGCACAAAAATTATTAATAGATTAGTAAGTTCAAAAAGAAAACAATTTTTTTCTTTGGTTTATTATTCCTAGGTTTTTCATAGTACCTTATGTAACAGAATAAGAGAGGTGTCATACATACATATATATAGAGATATAGAGATGTAGAGAGATAGATAGATAGATAGATAGATAGATAGATAGATAGATATACTTAAAGGAACATTGTACAGTGTAAGCTTCATTGACAATACAATGCTGTATGTTCTTTCACGTGGTATAAAATGCCATCACCTCAGCTAAGCTTTGCTAATCTTCTGTATATTCCTGGAACTATAGCTACAGCTGTAGCTAGATCAGATTTGAATGGAAGCAGAAGTGAAACTTCTGGGCTTTGTGAGGAACTCCAGGTTTTATCACTGATAATTAGAAGCTGATGGGAAGCAGCAGTAGAGTTTTAAAAAATAGCAAATTCTTCTGAGACTCAGCAGGTTTTGTGTCTGTGGAAAACACAGTTTCATAGAAGCAATGATCGTCTGAGACTCACTTTCAATCTAGCCTCCTCTCTGAATTAATTATTCTCCGAATTCAGTCATCTGAGAGACACAGGAGAGGCAAGAGCTACTTTTCTCACTGTTCACCAGTATGATCACAGACTGCAGCTCTTTTTAGTTGTCATTGTTCATATTGTTAAAGTTATTCAAAATCTCTTCTCATCTCTCAGTATATGTTCATGGTGGAAAAGATTCTGTGATAATTATTATCTTTTTTGCAGTGTTAGTGAACAAAATCAAGAAAAAAAACAAAAAGAGAGAGATGTAATTAAGGCAATCTATAAGTGGCTTGGACCATCAAAATTGTTTATCTATTGGATAGGTTTAGATATTTTTGGAAAATACTAAAATTTCACTTTATTTTGATTATATGACAGCTTTGTGTCAATCCATATCCTCTGAAATTAGGTTTAATAATCTATAATACTATTCAAATAAGTAATTCAAACGAAACCTACAGTTCATATTCACATAAATCAGTTAAAAATTTGGTAAGAAAGTAGTTGAAACTATAGGTTTTCCTTGTTTTCTTTTCATTAGGGGAAAATGATCTTATCCTTTTGGTCTTAGTTCCTTCATTTGTAAGGTGGGCCAGATATGTGGATGGATTCCTGCTTGGTGTTGCTCCTAAAAGATATTTTAATGCCCAACTCATAACCCTAAGCGAAAGTTGTTTTCACTTACGGAAAATTATAAAGGCTTTTCTGTTATGATGAAAAATACAGTAAAGCAGCTGTTCTAGTTAGAAGTTGCAAACAATCAGGAAAATATTTGCCTGCAAACATTTGAAACTCCAGCTTTGACCTGATGAGAAAAAGCAAATTTTCCTTTGTACTTCTTCTAAAGGATTGTTGTTTGTATTTTGCAGAAGCTGTGTCTCAAGCTAGAGGCCAGAAACCTTATTTATTTCTCTGCCATTTTTGTTCTGAAACCATAAATATGTTGAAAAGAGCATAAAAGCTTTTGCTAATACTTTTCAGATGTTCACAGAACAAAATTAGCCTTTGACATTTTACTTAGGCTAAGAAATGAAAGGCGTTTAATCTTTGTTGTTTAAAGTGCAGATGGTTGAAAAATTGTATTAATAACAAAAAAAAGTATTTTACTGTTTGTACTGCTGCCAGTGTGTATATGACAAATAAAACTTAGAGATCTCAGATTCAGAGAAACAATACGTGACTTGAAGTATTAGGTAATCCATGGCTGAATACACAGAGTGGTTTTAGAAGACCGTGAAATTTAGTATACTCGCTCAAGCCATAAATCCTATTGTGTTCGAAATGCCTAATGTGTCTACATTTAATATTTTAAATTAAAAAATAGTTCCATAAAGCAAGAAGGCCACTTTTGAAAGATGCAGATGGTGGTGAAAAAGTCCCCTCACCTTCCCCTCCTCTTCACCATTGACCATTTCATTCCTTAAAGACAATACCAATTTTTTTGTTTGTTTGTTTTCTAATATATCCTTTTAAAAATGATAATAAATTTGTTGTAAGGCTGGAATTACTCCAGTTATTCTGCCTTCTCCAACGACTGCTGTTTCTCTGGATGCACATCAGTGCAAACACTGCTAGAATGAAGGATGTCACACTTTTTTGCCTTGTTCTGGGGCATACTCCTGGACTTTTTGATGCTTTTTACAATCATGTTATGTATGGATTGCTGAACTCAAACCTTCAGACGTGTGAGTACCCATTAGCTCAGCTAAGAGGGGAATTGCTTTTTGTAAACAGAAAGTTATTTTGCAAGGCAGTGGCAGATGATTAACACACAGCAGCAACACTCCTATGGATCAGATGAGAAAAACACACATGATGTCCTGAAATGGTGTTAAGTTCACATAGCTTCATCCTCTGCAGAGGAGCTCACCTGACTAATACTGGACCTTCCATGGTTGTAAGCCATAAATGATTAGTGAACAATAATGTAGAATGGGATATCACCCTGATTCATGGGGAGAAATATGATGATACAGATAAGGAAGATGTGAGAGGTAAAGGAAGTAAACAGATTAGTTTTTAAAAGTGAAATTCTCTTTGGGACTTGTACTAAATACAACTAAATGCAACTAAATACAACTTTGAGACTTGTACTAAATTTAATGGTGTTTGAGCTGACTTAAATTTACAATAAAAGAGAAAAAGCAAAAACTAGTATCATTGAGAAAAAAAAACAACAAAAAGAAAGCAACTAATGATTTTGATTCTGCTAAGGGACTAAAAGATTTATTTGGCTTGTTACTGATAGACAATACAGAAGATATAATCTCAGAGACAGATATGTTTTCCTGAGGGAAAGAAAAGTGTTAAACGCCTAGCTGTTATGCTGGAAAGACAGTAAAGATGCTATTCCAGTGAAAATCTGCAAATCATTAGGCTCAGGTGAATTTGATTGCTGAGCTCTGAAGAAAATAGCAAGAAAAATAGTCAAAATTACAAATTTCTTTTTTTTATTCTTAAACTCAGAAAAACAGAAGAATTTATAGACAACATCAACTTAACTGTTCAACATTACACCCAGGATAATGTCAATAAAATGAATATCAAGGGAAATAAGTAATGACAATTTAAATAGCAACATATTAAAAAAATTCACCAGTAACAACAGCTGGCTAACTTGCTTCTCTATAGTATAATATCCACTTAGGTTGGCTGAGAAGCTGAGATCTGTCATTTTTCTCCTCCTCCACTGTTTTTGCAGCGTAATGCATGCCTGTCAGTACCGGATTCAGTACACCACAAAAGTTATTAAAACATCAGCAGTAGTCTGGTACCAATTTAAAGTAATATAAAACTTCAAAATCTAAACACCCTAGGTGTGTAACTATTTTCACACATCATTTAGCAAAATGCTGATCTATACATTCATGCAAAACCTTTGGCAGAGATTGCATTGCAACCTAAATACTGAAAACAGTAGGAAATCTTGTTCTCTAGATACAGAATTCAAACCTGACTTTAGCAAAATATGTAAAGCTTTGACTATATATGATTAATTCCTTTTGTCTGAACCTATAATTAGGAGAAAAATTCTTGGTTCAAAGTCTGTAAACCTGTCATAAGACATAAATATTACCAGCACTAAATACACGGTAAAAACTTTCAATATTCACATATTTATTTGAGAAATAAGTAGATTTTTAATATGAATTCCTGTTGCTGCCATGCACAGAAATTGTGACTTCTTGAAGTGCAATCTGCAGGGAAAGTATGAGCCCTTCAATGTAAAGTTTGTGCAAACGACAATGTCTCCAGCAACATTTGCTACTCCTATCACTTGTACAATGAACATTTACAAAGAGTTGGTTTGCCTGTTTGGTGAGCTTCCATTTTTTTTCCATTGAAAGATAGAAAATAGTTTTAAGTGGTTGAAGAACTAAAATATGGATGTGATAGCTAAAGGGGTGGTTCAGTAACACCTGTAATTTTAATCAAAACACTATATTTTAGAAAATCTATAGAAATCTGTAGACAAGGTGAAATCCATACTGTGCTTCTTATGTATTGTTAAATTATTTTAATGGTCCTGAATCAATCAAAAATTACAGTATAATTACTTTGTGCAAAAATAATCATCCTTACTGCAGGCAATATAGTGATTATTGTCTGAACAGGATTCAGTAAACTTTGAAATAGCTAAACGATCTTTTCCAGCTGACTAAGCTGGTGCGTTGATAGAGATTTGCTAGAGATATTTCTCAGAATGTTTTTACACATAGTAAAAACATGATCTGGGTTTTTGGGGATGATTGTGTTCCATCTAACACACGTGTTGTCAGTTCACCTCATGAGAAACTGCACACTCATCCAGCCACTCCCTCACTCTCCATCAGCAGGGAAGGGACAGAATAGGAAAAGCAAAATATGAAAAGTATGAGCTTATGGGTCAACATAAGCTCAGTTTAATAAGTGAAGAAAAGAGGGGAAAATCCAAGTGATGGAGAGGCAGCCACTTTCTCATTAAGGAGACTGATGCCAAGCCAGACTCCAACAATGGCTACATTTGAAGGAAAAACTTCCAAGTTTATTGCTGAGTATGGTATTATGTGGTACAGAGCATCATTTTGGCCAGCTCAGATCAGCTGTCCTTACTGCGTCTGCTCCCAGTTTCTTGTACACTAACAGCCTTCTCACTGGGTGGCAGAATAAGGACCAGACAAAGATTTGGTGCTGGTTTAGTCACAAATTCACACCACAGCACCAAATAGGCTGCTGCTAAGGAAGTTAATTCCATCTCAGCCAGACCCAACACACAACTGTGGTTATTCTTTGGTAGGTCAGGTACATGTTTATTTTTGCAGGTATTCAGTGCAATGGCATGACCTAAAATACGTATTTTAACTGCTACGAATTTAAATGTCTCAATGCAGATTAAAATACTTCTGAAATGAATAGCAGAATATACTCTCTTTATTGCTACTTTGTTCTTAGCTTCTTTATCAGGTGCATAACCATCCTGCATTAGTATTTGAAGCATTCATTGTGAAAATGGTCAGTGCTTCACATTTCAGCTCATTCACTACCTGGATGACATGCAGTAAATGCATGAGCATGGTGTGATGAAATGCACCTTGATATTTAACAGAATACTGGCCAGAAGCAATCTTATCTCTGTTGGAAGTTTCCTATAAGAATGTTCCTAAAGGCATATGATGTTTTCAAAGACTGCAAGAGGGGGACGTTGGTGCCAAATTTTAAATTTGCAATAAAAAAGAGCCAAGTCTATCTTGCCAGGCTAACTTCAGTTCCTGGAAGACTTTGGAACAAATAATCAAAAAAATTATTTGTTAGCAGTAGTAAAGGAAGAAAGAGATGAGTATCAGTAGGTCAGCAACAAATTACGATAAACCAATTCTTAACAATTGTTAGAGATTGTCAAGAAGCAGCAGATATCATGTAATCATAAACAAACCTGTCTAACATACCTTTAGGCACTGTCTAGCACGATATTCTCTTAAGCAAGCTAGGGAACCTTGGTCTAGATTAAGTTTCTAAATTAGTAGTAAATGGCATGCAAAGTTTTCTGGATAACTGTGCAAGTTGCCAGTAATTGCCTGTCAAAGTGAAAGGACAAACAAACCACAAGGCATTCCTCCTGGAATCAATTCTTTGCTATTTTCCTTTAATCAGCCTGGATGGTAGAGCACAGACCAAGTTTATTAAATCTGTGATAATGTAGAGTTCGGGAAGAGAAACCATATATTCAAGAGAAAGCTTTGAATTCAAAATCAGCTTTGAGAAATTAGAGAAAAGGACCAAAAGATATGTTAAAACTCTGTGGAAGCAAGTGGAAGGTGCTAGGCGTAGGAAGACATTATAGACAGCAAAAATATGGTGTAGAAAAAACTTGGTGAAATACTGTTTCTTTGGAAAAGAATCTGTGAGTCTGCATGTATCACTTTCTGTACAGGGGTTAGCAAAGCCATGAAGTTGTAAAAAAATCTAGGGAACATTTTATCTCTTGTAAGTGGAAATATAGCTTGTAAGACATGGTGAAGTAATTATCCAGTTCTGCTCAGGGCAGTACTCAAGGCTGGAATTCAGCATTCAATTTTAACCATTGCATGTCCACAACAAAGCAGAACTATGAAATAAAAAATTAAGCAGTTTGGGTTATGTATCATACAGAAGAAGTGACTGAGGGAGGACCTGATGGAAAAGATCAGGTTTGTAAAGGAGGGTATAAAAAGGAAATAAAAAATCTGGGGTTTTTATCAATGGTGAATGGGAGAAGGAGTAATGGGGTAAATTGCAACAATTAATTATAAGTTTAAACAGTAGGAAGATCTTTTTTAATGATGCAAATAGTGAAACACTAAAATAGATGTAATGAGACTGGGAGATGAGAAGACGTTAGATAAACATTATAAGGACTGACGTAGATAGGGTTTATCCTACACTAAGACAGAAAAACAGGCTGGATGGTTCTGGTTTTTATCACACTTAATTACATCGACACATCCCTGGTAAAATATTCTGCTTAACAGCTGGTGGCCACAGAATTAAATATTCCAATACGCTAAAGGCCAAAGACAAAAACTGCTAGTAGCTGTAATAATTCAGTATGTGATTATTTGATTTTAATATTAAATATTTTTGCCTTTAGGTTCGAAATGAGGATTTTTATTTTTTTTTTTTCCCCTGTCCTTACTCCCAATGGTCACGTTGTGGAAAAATCCTAGTTGTTTCCATGTTGACTAAATCAGAGGATAGGGGTTTCAGCAGCAGTTTGTTACTGGAAAAAGGGAAGGGACAAGACAGAGGACAGCAGTGGTAGAAAAAGTGGAGCCATAGCACTGTTTTTCTAGAATGATTAGAAAATAGGAAAAGAATCCAGCAACACAAACATTTTTTCAGTTTGCTTGGTTTGGAATTTACAGGGTCATGAGTAGCCCAAGAAATGACAGAATTAAGTCTGGGACGACATAAACCTTTGGTGAAACTTGTCTGCTTCTCTTGTCTTTGTGTTTTAGATCCTGTAGTGTAGAGGTAGGTGAGGAAGTCTAAGGAAATTGTTTGTATTTACCTCTTTCCTGAAGTGGCTTGATATTTTGGCACATAATGTTATTGCATTGAATAATATGTGGTGCTTTTGTTGTTCTGGTTGCTTTTTGAAGACTGTAGTTTTGGACCCAACTGAACTGAATATTTCTCTTCCATATTTCTCTCCTGAGAAAGTTTTTCTGCATATATAGCAACATTCCTTCTCTATTACGCTTGATAAGAAGAGATTTTTTAACTTTCCTCTTGGTGGAAAAAAAAGTAAGTCTTCTTTATTTTCTTCTGTTTGACATTTTGTTCTTCATATTAAATCTACAATTCTTTCTACAGGGGATATAAAACTAAAGGGAAAAGCTACAAGAAATTAAATATGCACTTGGGAGGCATTTCCTAAAAATAAGTATATGTATCTGGGGTGCAGAAGATTCTGATCTGTTTCTTGCCCACTTACTAATAGCAGGAGAACTGCTTTTAGTTATGATAAGAATTGCTAAAATAGTAGTTCAAATAGTACTATTACTGAAAACAAAAAGGTAGTCTAAATGGAGGAACAACCAGGATCCTTAGAATAAACAAGCATTTAGAGCATGGTGCTAATAAGGTCAAGGTTCAATCCCCATATGGGCCATTCATTTATGAGTTAGACTCAGTGATCTTTGTGAGTCCCTTCCAACTCAGAATACTCTGTGATTTTGTGATTTTAGACAATAAACAACTTCAATGGAAACTTTCCGTCCTTATTTTCCTAGCTGAATAAAATGAGGTCAAAAATTCTCTTCACATTCTGCACAGCATATTTTCACCTACTTAACAAAACAGAGTTTTAGAATTAAATCCACCATACAAAAGGCATCAACAATGTTCACAGATATTATAGCGTAAAGAAGCAGCATTAAAGACAATTTCAACAATTCCCCTGTTTCAATAAAATACTATATGTCTTGTATGATTCCTACCTGATCTTTCCTAGATCTGGACATCACCTACCTGAATTATACATCTAAGCCTAGCCTTCTCTACCATGGTTTTTAGTCATCATTTTTCCTGAAAAAATTTAAAATTCACCTATTATATTTTCTTCTGCTCAGCTGTGAGAGGAAGAAGTCCTAGATGCACACATTCATCTCAACTGAATGCCTCTCACACAGGTCTCAAGCACCACTTCTGCTTGTACAGAAATATTAACTACCAAATTTTCTGTCTGCTGCATGAAGGCATTTATAAGCATAAACTGCTGAGGTCTGTTCATGAAATGTGCTGTAGAACCATGGAGAGGTTTCATTGCTTAATAAAGTGTGAATACTTCATCAGTGCACTAAAAAGATTTCTCCCTTCAAAGTAAGGAGTTCAGTGCTCAAAGCCCTAGTGTATAGAATCACCCAAAAATGGAGAGATGTTTTTAGGGATCAAACTTCAAAAATTAAAAAAAGGAAAAAAAAAAAAAGAGGAAGTAGAATGAGTGAAAATTAACCCTGAGAAGAACCAATTTAGGAGAATTTTTTTCCCCAAAAACAAAGTAGCAGGTTTACCTGTAAAATATAGCCTTAGAACAAGATTAAATGCTTTGGTTTGATTGCACACTGGAGTCAAAGTACATCTGTAACTGCCTATAGAGACCAAGATCCATTTTTTCTCTTGATATTTGTTTACTAGTAGTCTTGTGAACTGTCATTTCCATCTTTTTCATAACATCAGAGCTATGGGATTATTTTCTGTGAGGAGTGATGCTCATGTCCTAAGGGATGAAAATGCTTTCTCAGAATCTGATTTTTCAAGGTACTGTGTAACTCCTGCATGGGGTTTTTGGAGGGCTGTATGGGGGAGGGATTTTCTGTACATATGAGGAATGAGTGTGCTAGAGTTCCAGAGTCAACCGAAGTATATTTTGGATCTCTGTAGCACAATACATGATATTGCATATTATACGTAAGTTGATATTCACATCATCTTTTCTAGAGACAGTCAAGATGTTCAGCAAGGTAATATGTCCTGTTTTACCCCACAGTTCACCCATTTCTCTTGTTCAGTTTCTTTACAAATATTATGCCTTCCATTCAAATCACTCTTATATTTGCCCTGTAATGTTTTTTCACAAACAAATATATACCAGTGATGAGGTTTGTTGGTACTGCACTGGAAATCAAATTTGTACATATAAGTTTGCAAATTTCCTGGTGAAAAACCATGTACTTGCCTAAGCTGCTGTTCTTACATCTGCCTTGAATCGCATGAACAACATCTCTCAAAGTCAGTGGGAAATGCTGGTAGAGGCTGAGGACAATGATACACACTTATTGCTTTGCTTTCTGTGCCAGAGAAGGCTGCCAGAAAATCTATTGCCCAGGAATTCTTTTGTTTGAGGTATTTCTAGTGAGACTCTCTATAACTTGACTGTTCAGCCAAATGCTTTCTGAACAATTGCATATGGGGTGGTATTTCTCCCAGATAAATGGGTGTATTTGTTTTTTTGTTTTTTTGGTTTTTTTTATCCTCAAGCTCAACTAGTCTTAGTCTAGCCCTGACTGGTAAACTGACCTCCAGCTTCCTCTTATAGCTATCAATAATTCCTCATGCATTGCCCAATGGGCAAAGACTTCAAATGGCATAGGAATCACAATCATGTTCATAGTTTGCCCTGAATATATTTAAACTATTCTTTGAAGGTGGAAAAAGACAGTTATCTTTATATTTTTTGCCTTCCTAAGCCTGGAATTACAGGTTAAAAAAACCTCATTTTTAAAATAAAATATGTAAAAATAACCCCAAACACAAAACAGCCAATCTTAATGTAGTTTATTTCATATGACCATGAGAGTTCTACATATCTCAGAGAGATATACAGAAACAGATCAGAAATATCAGTACTCTTTCCTTTAATTGGCCCAAATAAATATATTTTTTAAAGAAAAATTTATACAGAAAGAAAAAAAAATCACTGCTTATGAGGAGGAAAAAGAAAAAAGTGTCTTCAATGCTTAATAATTGTTCAGAAAATATTTATATAAGGACTAACTCCTGAAAAACCTCCCAAGGACAGTGAGTTTCATGAGATTGTGCTGAGTAAGTTACACTAACTCTTACACATTTAGCTTTCCTAAAAGAAATTGCTATTCTTTTCCTTATTTCCCCCCTTTTTTGTTTTTAATTCTTCTCCCATTGTTGTTGTTATTGATGTTCTTCTTCTTTAACATGCGTGTCATCCTTCTATTTGCTAAGAAAACTACCAAATTCCAGGAGGGAATACCCAATTTACACAAGCGAGATCAGTTTTATATGTAAATGATACTAAATGAGCATCACTGCTGCACAGTGACTAAATTCTCTGTGCCAACTTCAGTCTTTTCAGCCCAATCCTTAATCCCATTGCAATGTTTCTCTTGACCAGAAATTTCCAGTGGGGCATTTATCACACTTCAGAGAAGCTTGGCTACCATTAGCACTACTGACTGAACTTCTGTTTTGCTTTGTACTACTGTTTTCTTCCAGCACATGTGAAACTCTATTCTTCAGTCCTGGAGAAACTGGGACTTAGAAGATGCATGTTGTTCCTACACAAATCAAATCTGTAGTCCACTCTTCACTGGATTTGGCTTACATTATTTATTGTTTGTCACTACAGCTATTTTTTACAAAAGTGTGACAAATAAGAAAAAAATAGTCAACACTTGTATGAGATCTTTTTCTTTATAAATGCCTTTATCCTTTCTTAAACTCCAAAGTGTATATAGTTGAATGGTGCAACTCTAAGAGAAGAATTCCATTTTTAAAATAGTTTAGGGGGGTTTCAACCAGAGATTTAAACTTCTGTTATAAGGTACTTAAACCAGTCTGCATATATTTGAAGTAACTCTCTTGTCTCAGTGGAGATTTACATAACCATATCTTCCGTCAGAATCTGCACTTTCCAATTGCAAACTCACTCAAATCAATTTAGATGAAAAATTTATTTGACCTATTTTTGGTGTCTCCAATCACATCTAAGTATGTATCTAAATATGAGTGCATGTAGGTATCCACAAATAAAACATACGAAGACGGTTTCCCTGTGATATTATCAACATCTTCTGTGTTGCTTTTGTTTCATCCTCTAAAACACCGGTTTGCACAAACAGCCTTGACCTATTTTATAATGTGCAGCTTGGTGAAGTAACTACACGCTAGAGATGGCACTAAGCTCATTTTAACTACAACATAAACCCAGATCCTGAAAGCTTTGTGGTAACTTCCATTGCACTAAAAGCTATTGATTAGAAATGCTTCCCTGGCAGAGAGAGGGGACTGGTGAACTCATTGTGTTCCAGTGATTCACCGTGAGGTCTCAATGGGAGCTGCAGATGATGTGCAGCAGCACAGCAGGTAAACTATGAAATTCATGGAGCAATTCAGGTCTTAGCCCAGCTGTGTAAATTAATGAAAACATGGATTCTAAAGAGGATTGCATTGTGTGTAATAAGAACGGTTCCTGCCAGTTTTTCTATTCCACTTATTTTTTACTAGTTCTTTACATGTTTTGAGTATTTTAATTTTACACTTCTCATCAGACTACTTGTTACTGACGACAGAAAAAGTACATAATATAGAACATTATAAAAATGACATGTCCTTTTTATGTAATTTAATTTTAGGTTTTTTTAGGATACATCTTTTACATGTGTTTTAAATCCATATCAATGTCATTTGATGCAGGATGTAAGAAAGCAATATCAGTGTTTGAGGGTTGTGCCAATGCCCTAACCAGAAGGTGATGTATTTAAAAATTTGGCCCACTACAGAAAACAGTGGGAACTCACTAAAAATGCAGACTGCATAAAATTTTGTAGCAGCCAATATTGAAGCACATTCAAAGTGCAAAAAGAAAAATACCTGAGACCTTTATATTTTAACATTTGGAGACAAATGGGGTGTTGGGGAGGGTGAGTTGGTTTGTTTTAATGAAAGTAAAATGTGATGACTGCTCTCTATGTATTATAAGTATATTTTGGGAAATGTGCTTTGATGGTTTTTATTTATTATTCTTAGGAGCAAACTATTTACGGTCATTAGATGTTCTTCACAATAGTCACTTTTGGAATAAGTATATATTTCATAGAGCAGGAAGGCACTTGCTGTAAGCTGCAGAAAGCAGAATAAAAAAATGGATCAAGCACTTTTTACCTGCTATATAAAGAGGCATTAAATTGTGTTGTTAGTGGCTTTTGTACAGTTTTTTATAGTTTTTCTTTGGAACAAGCTATAATTATAGAATCCAAGTTCTTTGAACTATTTCCTTTAAACAAAAGAACATACAAAAAAAATCAGAATCCTATTAATTGATACTCCTTTCTCAAATTCCACACCTTCATATGCATTAGTTTATGTTTTGTTGAATTTTAAAGAGACTTATCCTGCAGTTCAGTGTGATCTATTTCTGTCCCTTGGCTTGATGTGACACTCTGGAGTTTTGTGTTAGCAAAGTAAAATCCTTTTCCTATGTTCAGTGTGAAGATTGTTTCTGTTTTGGTATGACTAGTTGGACCATAGCACATCATTTATTGTTCACTCTGTTGGCTGCATTCATTACATCTATACACCCTTTACATTGCATAAGGCATTATTATTACATGAATGTTCATATTCTGATGTGGTCTATGTATTCAGAATATACTCATAAAAATTTTACCTCCTTCAACTATGAGTTTCTCTCTTAGTATACGGAAAGTTTCTTTGTTCTGAAAATGTGATTTAAAAAAATATGCAAGAAATGTTTGTGCTTTGTTTGGGAGGTTTGTTAACTTGATTAAGTACATAAGCTATATGATACAGGATACTTGCTTTCATCATTATAATTCTGTGAATTGCCTAATAGCATAAATATTCTGCCAGAAAGAAATTTTAATTATGGTTTAGATGTAGGAGTTTTTCCACTTTGGGAACCTCAGAATTATTCCTCCTCTTCATGAATTAAAACTAGGAAGCAGATGATTTGTGTGTTCATTTCAATAATGGGATAACAATCAAACAAAATTTCTGTTATTTGCCAGCATTTACCTTACAGAGCAGGATTTTTCTTGTTGGAAAGTTTGCTTAATCCCCTTATTATTAAAATTTTGCTTTAAATATATAAGAAATACCATTTTGTATCATGCTTAAGAAACAACCTCAAAATAATGCAATCTAAGAAATACATTCAGAAAATATTTTAATAGATATATTTATGTCTCCCTTGTACTCCTTCTATAGCTCTACATTTAGATGTTCTCATTAATTTCCTTCCTATTAAGAATTAAGATCCTATTTGACTCAGTCCCATTAAAGTCATTACAATGTTCCCTACTCCCCCCTTCATTTGTACTGCAGGGCAACAGAGAGACAACTTTTTTATGAGGAAAAGTTTTTGTGAGAAGGTATTAGAATTGGTTCTGACAAAGTTTTATACCAGAAATAGTTCCTCACTAAAGAATCCTATATTTATTTTTCTTGATGCCGTCTTTGTTGTCCTAACCAATTTTCCAGCTGTGAAGGAGCTAAAAGTGGGAAAGATGTTTTCCCACGTTTTCATTGGCAGTGAGCTACCATGCTGATGCATTATAATACGCTACAGCATGACATTAAACAAAAAATAACTTTATGTGGCCTATACTGAAGGGAATGTGGGCTTAGGAAAAAAATGGGATGTAATTGAAGGTGAGCATCGGGATACAGATCTGAGAAATTTCTTTCAGAAAGGAACAAAGGTAATAAGGAAGTCTTCAAGAGCGGGCAAAAATGACATTAAAGAAGGTGTCTGCTGTAATCCACTTGACCAGGAATAACAATCAGATGCATCTTATGGACAGAGAGGAGGAGCTTCACACTCACAGGCCCTGGTCCCCACGGGGACTGTCAGCCACCATGATGTCTGCTCGGGGGACAGCATGGATATAAGCAGTCAGGGAGGCTTCCACCTCCAAATAAGAGCAGAGCAAATAAGGAGGGGTAGTTTCCCGAATCATATACATGGAAAAGGAGGGGCTCATTCAGAATGAGATCGGGCATCTTTGTCGGTGGTGACCATGGTGGAGTTTGGGACTCTGAAGACACAGAGAAGAGTGAGAAGAAAGCTCACAACAGTTGCCTTCAGAAGAGCTGACCTCGGCCTCTTCAAAGATCTGCTCAGAAGATTCCCATGGGACAAAACCCTAGAGAAAAAGGGTCCAAGAAAGCGGGGTAATATTTATGGGTCACCTCCACAAAAAAAAAAAAAAAACAAAAACCAAAAAACCCCCAAAAAAACCCACAAAACAAAACACCCTATAAAGGGGGAAGCAAGGACAGGTAAGGCTGGGAGGAATACAGAAGCACTGTCTGAGCATTCAAGAGTGAAGTGAGGAAAGCCAAAGCCCAAATGGAATTTCAGATGTCCAGGATGTCAAAGACAATAAGAAGGGTTACTATACATACATCACTGACAAAAAGACCAGGGAAAATGAGGACCCATTGGCCATAAGACAGGGGTCATGGTGACACAGGACACAAAAAAGAATGAGGTCTTGAATGCCTTTTTTGCCTCAAACTTCACTAGCAGAATCAACCTTCAGGAATTCCAGGTCCCTGAGAAAGAGGGGAAAGGGTAGACCAAAGAGGATGTACCCTAGGTGGAAGAAGATCATTTCAGAGAATATTTATGCAAACTGCCCATATGTAAATCCATGGCACTTGATGGGATGCAAACATATATGCTGAAAGAACTGTCACCTGTCATTGTGAGGCCACTCTAGAGAGTCTTTGATTAATCATGGCAGCTGGGAGAAGTTCCCAAAGATGGAAGAGTACAAATGTCATTTCCGTCTTCAAGAACAGCAAGAAGAAGGACCAGGGAGCTACAGGCTGATTAGAGTCATTGTGTTCTCTGGGAACAAGAAGGAACAGCTATTCCTGGAAACCATTTCCAGGTGCACTAAGGGTGAGAATCATCAGGAGTAGTCAGCATGGCTTCACCAAGGGTAAGTCATGCTTGACCAACTTCATAAACATCTGTGATGGGTTGATTGATGTGGTAGATGAGAGCAGAACACTGAGTGCTGTCTACTTGGACTTCAGTAAAGACTTTAACACTTTCTCCCATAAGATTCCCTTAGAGATAGCACAGCTTACCCAGAGACATGATAGAGTTTCCAACACAGGATATATTCCAGAACAATCTGAGCACGACCGTGGCCATCAGCTCTAGGTGACCCAGCATGCACAGGGAGATTGGACCACATGACGTCCAGAGGCCTTTTCTACTTTAATCATTGTGTGATTCTGTGATTCTGTTGCTACTGATTAACTCTTAGGAAGAGAAGAACTAGCTGGCTTGAGTTGATTTCTATAAACTCCAAATTTGGGACTATCTGGAAATTTTTTACTACTATCTACTGCCACTGGAAATTTTATTTATGTGGTTCTGAGATGGGAACAGTCATAAATCAGTGTAGCTCACCCTAGCACCATGGGCACATCAGGTACAGTTTCTCCTTCTCAGAGTCACCTTTTTCACCTATACTAAACTAATGCCTGAATACTTGTTACGTCACTTAGGAGTGTTATAAAAGTTACAGTATATAACCTCATGCCAAGAAAATAACAGTTTAACCAATTCATATCAAAGTGATTGATGAATATCAAGAATAGCTCTAAAACACTCCCTGACTGCAATGTGTGTAAGTACTCTGGGCACATGGAAGATCAATCCAGGCATTCACATGGTTACAAAAAAAAAATTCCTTTGCAATTTCTGTAAAATCTGTGGAGGAAGGTATAAATGTATCAATTCTTACTTTAGCTAAGGATGACCAGATTTTAAATGAAGAAATGTTGACTTTTTATTTTAAATTGATAATTTCTTGTAATTAGATTGTCATTATCTATAACAACCAATTAATCAGAATAACATTCAGCATTATGATTGAAATTATTGTAGACTAGTAAAGGAGAAAATTAAGTTCATTTTTAAAAAAATAAAGATATCCATTTTGTTCACTTACAGTCACAGATAACTATGATTAAATTTTAATTTGATGTCAAATTAAGGACTTGGTTACAGTATGCTGACTTCGAGAGTACAGCTTTGCTCACTTCAGAGGAAACTCCCATTTAAATGAGGAGAAGGTTTGTTCTAAATCATTCTAATGTCTTCCAAAGGCAGCTTCAGCTCAGTTCACATTCACAAAATGAATCTCAGTAGTAGCCAAGAAAATTTCATAGCAATCTAAAGAACTATACGGCAAAATGATTTTGAATATTGGTACTCTATTTTTAATTGTGTACACCATGTCTTTTACATTTTTAGCTGCTAATTCTCAAGAACACTTCACACTGAATCGTCTTCAGCCACCTGTGTCAAAGTCATGGCATCAAGATAGCACATAAACATTCCTCTTTTTTTTTTATAAAGACAATGTGTGAATACAAAAATATGGCTGACTTTCATGCTGTCCTGTTAATTTTGGTGTTTTACCAGTTTGGGAAGGCACAAATATCCAGCTACAAAGTCAGGGCCTGAGTGAATATCTCAGATAGGCAAAATGTGCAGTCATATGTCTTCACTCTTCAGTAAGTTCTGTGAAGGGGAAATGCTATATTTGCAAAGTTGAGATTGTGTAAGTGTAGATAGCTGCCAGTACACCGTACTATAAAAAAACAGTAGATAAGTTTTAGGAAGTATTGCGTAAAAAATAATATCCCTCTCATGGACAAAACCCATGACCTCTCCTCCTTTGAGTGTCCTGCTCATGTTATCCACTGGATCATCGCCTCCGTAAAGCTGCCATCCAGTTGGAAAATTGCTTCTGCCATTCAATCACTGTACAGCATTTTTACTCTCTGTCAGCTCAGCTAATCCTATTCTATTAATGGGTCTAAGAGACCAGTTTTACTGAAAGGATGATTGGAGAGGGATTTGATTTCTTCTGATAGTAACTGGACCTGAATATCCATAACTGACTGTCCAAGAGGACAAACTGACAAAGCACTGTGCAACAAGGAAATATTGGGCATGTTTCTACTCTCACATACATCAAAACAAGCATGAGCAATCCCCAAAAAATCTTTATTCCTCATTTTACACTGTTTATTAAAGAATGTGTTGAAATAAGTCGCATTATGTATTTCTCAAATTAATTTCCAAACAGGTATTCTTGAAATAGAAATATCTGTGTCACCCCACATCACTTTCATAGAACATAATCTGTACTTGACATTGCCCTCAGTCAACTAGAAGAGTTAATTCTGTATGAAAGCTTTTGATAGGAATAGCCTGAAAATATATTTTCATGCCATGTACCCAGCAGGGCGAAACTGAGGAAAATCCAAAGGAATAAAAATTATTCCAGGAAGGAAAGAGGAGTTGTGAAGTGAAGCAAATACAGTCAGTTTGTAGTTCTAATCAGTATATCCATTCTCTGTCCTAGGAAATAAGACCTCTAGTGATTAGGATCTCTAGTGATTAGGACCTCTAGGAAGAGGTCCTAATGCACAGAGCAAGGTAAAGTGTATAAATCCCAGAGATTTTTAGTGGAAATTGAATTTTTCAAACCCAGAGAGGTACTTCCAGGGGACAAATGGTCTCTCCTTAGACGGTAGAAGTTTGTAAAACTACTTCTGGTGATGGTAAAGTGGTAAAAACTACTAACAGAAGAGAACAAGTAACTTCCCAAAATTATCTTATTTGTCAACTCCTGCAGCTCCAAGGACACAAAATCCCATTCAGATATGTAGTATCTAAAAATATGTGACAATAAAATCATCATAGATTAATAGCATTAAAATAAAGCAATGTTGAATGCCTTCATGCTTAATATACTTGTGATAATAACTGTTAGAAAAGTGATAAATCTGCACAGGAATGAAATAGCCTCAAAAAAAAGTTGCCTCAGAAAGAGTAGTGATTTAATAATGTCTTGATTTTGATTCTGTTTCTCATCTGTTTCTCAGATACCTGGAGAATGTATTAAAAAATATAACAGGTGGTAGAAGTAAATTGTGGCTGGAGATATTGTCCTGTTGTGGACCATAAGGAAAATAGGTATTTTTCTGAATTTTTTTTTTTCACACATTATATTTGAATTCTTCATGGGAAATATTTCTCAGTGAAATCTTTTTGTAAATGATGCAGAGATTGGTTCTGAGCAAACAATTTATTTGAACACTTTTCTTTTTAACAAGGAGTCAAAGTATTTGCTGCTGTTTATGCTTGGTTTCTGTTCTCATTCAACTAGAAAAAATTCTTAGATTCACAGGAGTTCTCTCCAGAATGTACCACTAGGAAAATATTACCCTGACCTCCTAAATGGCAAAAAGGCAAAATCTCTTACAGTTATTTCTACAGTGCCGCCCAAAAGCAATGATTGATATACTGTCTCTGTCTTAAGACTTCAGGGAAGAATTCCGTAGAATTGCTAATGCTTATTTTATCTTTATTGAATATTTTTGTCTTCTTTTCAGTTTGAACTTTTCTGACTCTTGATCAAAGTCTTTGTATGGTTGAAAGGACTTCTATCCTAAGCTATCAGGAACTTTTGATAGTTATAGACTTAGTTCAGACACCTCTTTATCTTATCTTGGGTATATTCAACAGATTGAGCATCTTAGGGCTTTCTTTGTAAGACACGATTGCTGAGTTTTCTTAGGGTTTTAATGACATGAATGACTGTGGGGAAAGTTTTCTTTCTGAAACCTTTTTCATGTTTTACTTCATTTTAAATATATGGCCACTGGAACTAAACACGGTAATGGTTTTAGTTATGCCACAAAAATAATGCTATTTTTTATTTCTGTTCATTTATCCTTTGCTTGTGCACTCAAAACTTGCAGTGTCCCCCTTACTTGCTGCTTCATACTTGGAGTTCATCTACAGTAGCTTAACTTAAATGATCTTTTCATTATTTCATTTTCAAAGCAGTTGAGATGATGTCCAGAAAAGATGGCCTCACTAAGAATTAATTAATGGATGTTATTAGTATTTACAGAAGCATACTGAATTTGTGCTGATGGCTTTGTCTTGTAAAAAGCTGGTGAAAACATCTGATTGTGCCCTAATGATCCTCATTTGTCAGAAAGCCTTGTCCTTATTTTCAGTCAAGGCAGTACATTAGTGCTCCTGACAGGATCTCACCTTTCTCACAGGTCCTGAACAGGGCAATCTGGAAAAGAAGGGATCTTCAAAGAAATGTAGCAAGAGAATGAAACTCAAAGGGGGCCAAACTGCTATTATTCTGAAATTGCTCATTTCCATCAAAAAAATATCAGTAAAGTCCTTGTAATATTTCTACCAACTTTGCTGCAAAGTCCTCTGAATGGGTCTATCCAAAGCTGTGTGGAGACTAAGAGGGGCTGTACATTGATTTCAGACCTAATGGAGCCATGCGGAAATGCAGGAACTCCTGAGCCCTCTTGCCTAGATTCTGGTAGATTTCTAGATTTTGTTTAAGAATCCCAACAGGATTGGGAAATGCTGTTTCCCTGTTTACTCAATACTCAAGAAGGCTGCACCAAAATCAGAGTACTGTATTAAGTATCTTTATAATGCATTTCTGATTATTCATAATTACAGTCAATAATGGCAATCAATATGTGCAGTATATTTTTCAAAACTACGTTTCTAAAAAATGCAAATAATCCAAATGGAATTTGTCAGATACACAGCACTTGAGAGGATCAATGCTCATGACCATGGATATTCAATATATTGCTTTAGTTCATCATTATTGACTATATGACTGTTCATGCTTTATAACATACTTCATAACATACTTCATGTTTTCATATCCTTTCCAAATATTTTGTTTTGAACCTCGTGTCAATAAAACCAATTTCTTTGCCAATCCAAGAAATGGATGGGACAGGCTAAATTACACTGTCTAAAAAATGAAGGGAGCAGTTCCACAGATAAAAAAAAGATAAAGCTGACCCCTGAAAAGATATTTCTGAGTACAGTTTTTTCGGTAGATAAATTTAGAAAGAAGTAAAATTATTCTTTTGAGAAAATGAAATAATTTGAGAAAAACAAAATAATGTATCCTAAACTTCTAACCATCAATTTTGTTGCAAGACACCTTCATAATATAGCTTTGTTTCATGCTATTTCACCACTTGCCATACTTCTGAGTCCCTTTTGAAATTTCATAAAATATATCTACAGTATGTTATATCCTTCCTTGCTGGAATGTGATTGTGAACTAAATTGTCATAAGAAAAAGGAAAAGCACTATAAAAATATCTCTCCTAATATGTTATTACTTATAGTGTCATTTCTGGTTTTGTAATTTCAAAATACTAATTACTGTTTCTTCTGCGTGTCATGAAAATACAATTCTTGCATAATTGTGTGGCTAAGGTGTAAATTCTCTAGCAGATGACAAAAATGTAATAGCAGAAATAGCCACTAAACATAGAAAGAGTCAGGTTTTGTGGTTTTTTTTTTTTTTTTAAATCAGGGTTTCCATTAAGAATCACTGAATATTAAAACAATTCTTTAATTAGTAAAAATGTACTGTAAAAATATGATTCCCATTTTCATATCACTAAATCACAGTGATATGCTACAATAATTAGAGTTGGTTGTGCTTTTGTTGGAAAAAAAAAATGGAGTAGAATCTGCTCTCAGTTCAGTAGGGACAGCCTGAGACAATTCATCTGAGGATAATAAGCCAGATTCACAGCCTGTGTAAGTTGTACAGTTCCTCTGATTTCAACTGTGTCACACTAGATTTAAATCAACTCAGTATTTGGCTCAATATGCACAGTCAACAGATTACACACATAGCACTGAGAGCAGATTTTGGCTGGAGGAACTAGGCTAAAAACACAGGAAGTAGTAGGGCAATTAGTTTTTTTGGTGGTGGGCATGGGGGAAGGTCTTGGAAAGAAGCATTTTTAGGAGATAAGAACTGTCTAGTTCTTCAAGTGATGAGCTTGGTGCAATGCGAAAAATAGAAAAATCCCCATATCTCTTTGAAGCCAGAATGCTGAAGAGAAAGTCACCTGTTCTCAGGGTGAAAAGTGCTTGGTATGATCAGCTGGTGCAGAAAAGGATAGAGCTCCTCTGTGCCACTGCCTGCAGCATTTGGAGTTGGCATTTTGGGTCCTGAAAACCTCAGGTTCCGCTGCTGTCAACAGAGCTGCTCAGTGGACAGTAAGGTCCCTCAGAGAGGATAGATAGAAATGTGGGTAAATTCTGTGCGTGGCTGAATCATCAGCAGCTACAGAAATGTGTAGTATGGCTCTACTCTCCTCCAGGTACAGAAATTTTACACCAGTGCAAATCTAATGACATAAATGCAGTTACTCCTGATTTAAATGAGGAATATTTTGTCCCTCTGAACTGTGACTTGATAGTATGTCACGGCTTTCAATGATCTTTCTTTTTGCCTTGTTTTTTTTGGTTTTTTTGGGTTTTGTTTTGTTTTCTTTTGTTTTGTTTTAAGAGTGGCTGAAGTAAGCAAAATTAATAAAAAGCAAGACTAGGATATGGGCCTTCTGGCTTCGTAAATTCTGGTTAGAATCTAGGCCATACCTAGAAAATGGGAATCAGGAAAGCCAAGTGAAGCGTTAGGGATATGGAAATATACCAGCCATCACATATAAACTCCCTTAATTAAAGAAAAGTGCTCAACGCTAATCTAATGTAAAATCCTTGTTAAGTATCATAAAGACGCTGAACCAATTTTTTCTTACATTGCAACACTGTTTAAGATGGTTTAACTTACCATGACAAAAACCTGTGGAGGAATGAATTTTCATTGCTGTTTACTAGTGCATAGGGGTTTGGCTATATACACTATTTAATTCACAGATTGGGAATTCGACTTTTTCCATTTTATTTAATTCAAAATGTTTTGACAGCTTAACTTGCTATCACTAAAAGTTTAATCAATCAGACATTTAGGGGAAGCTGCTCAGCTAGTATAAATCTTTCTGGTGAAAGTCATTAAAAAAACGATTATTGCTAAGAGGAGGATTCATGACATAAAAAAAATATGCTAAACCCTGTGGCCGAATGAGTTTTACCATCTGATCTTGCCCATGATGTTATTTTCATTACCCTTTGCTTTGAGTCTGACATCATGAGGAGCTGAACTGGCCTGTCAGCAAGTTCCTATGCTGGTTTTAAAAAATCGTGTTAAGCTAAACAGGGCCACCAAAAAGAATACCATGGCAATGTTGGTATTGCAATATACCAACAATATGATAAGTCAAATTAGATGAAAGAGCCTGAAGTTATACAGCCATTGAAATAACTAATTTATTTCTCATTGAGTTTGGGTGGGTTTTTTTACTTAAAGAAAGGAAATTACTGTATGCAGTTAAAGGTCAAAAGCTCTTCCAGAAAAGTTTTGCTAAGAGCCACTCCAAATATCACTTCTATTTACTTTGTGTATAGAACATAATATCTTTATCTTGTGAAACTGAGTGTTCTTCATCATCTCAATGAATTTTATTCTATTTCTTAATTTACAGTGCGTGAATGGAAAAGGTGAATTATAATACCTAACTGTAACTAAACCCTTAAACCCTTGTTATTCATCCTTTATAGCAGTTATTATTTTTAAAGTGGTAAACTTTGTTGGAATACTGTCGAGTTTTGATGACCTTTCTCGTTGCTTTCTGGCATTGACTTATAAAGGCTTTTCACTATGATAAGTGACACATTCTGGGAGGAAATGACTGGGCTTTAAAAAATATCATTAAGCCCAGTTCTGTGTAACTTGTTTTCTTATTTTTTTATTGGGTTACAATATATCAAAATTAGTTTAGTTTCATGGTCACATGGAAAGGCATTGTTCCTATGGAATGACTCCATGAAAAATGACCAATAATGGCAGAACTGGCCTTCAATTTGCACTGGCTTCTGGGTGCTCCCTCTTCAGGAGGAGCTGGTGGAGATGACATGAACTGCAGTAAGAGGTCTCCCAGGCAGTCAGACTGCTGTGTTGTCACCCTTCCCTGTCTCTTTTTTGGTTCCACACTGTCCATCTCCTTGACTTCTGTGATGGTTTTCCTTCGTTATTTTACCTTTCCCATTTTCTCTCTCCTATCCCCTCCTCAGTCATGATCATAATGGGTAGCAGAGAAATACTACCTCAAAAATCACTTTCCCAGTGGAGTAGCTGAGGACTATGGACACTAACATGAGTTTTAGGACACTGAGCCTGTTTCTCAGCTTTAAATTCTGTCCATTTTATTTACTAAGGCTCAATTCTTAGTCCCTTTTTTCTTTGTAAGCTTTGGGAGAACCTTCTTTTCTTTGCTCCATATTGATGTTTAACAATAGTAAACATTACTTGTTCATAGCAGACTTTCCTTGGGCAAAATGTCCTTTGATCTAATTGAAGGGCAGAACCCATCCTTGGCACTGCTGTGGCCTTTGCTGGCTGTACCAGGCAGAGAATTGATTGATTTTTTTACACCGTGTAAGTTTCTGATGCTGACTAATTCTGTAGGACATGATCGAACAATACTGAGTTATTCCACCCAGTTTAAGTTCCGCTTTTTCCCTACTGGATTTGAAGATTTGCCCAATGACCAGAGTGCCTCTCTAAGGACTGCAGGATCAGCCATGCAGCTTGTGGTAACATCTTCAAAGCATATTCAAGAATTTAAGTTATCTGAAGTTTAAAATCATCTACTTCATCATCCTGGAAAATTCAGAATGGGAAAGTAGAACCAAATGAGTTTAGAATTCCTATCACAAATGACTGGTGGTTTTAAAGTATATAGTTAACGAAAGTCTTACAAGAAGACCCTCTGATTAATAACTAACAATAATAATAATTGCATGTACAAAGAGCTGCACTAAATCCTGTTCAATATTTGCACTTTGGAAAGAGTATTTTGTTTCATATCACACACATTTTGTTAAGTAGAGGAAACACTGCTTCCCTGGTGCTTTTGTTTTTCCCTCTGGATTGTAGCAATGGAGCACTTGCATGTTGTGTTTGATGCCTTGCATGATAAAGACATGCAATGGCAAGTTCCAGTCTGCATGCTGCTTAATGAATGTTTTCCTTTTCTCTCCTTCCCTGTTATGTGCTTACAGAAGACAACTATGTGGAAGGTGGGTGCTTTCTACCTTATTTTCCTAAGCTCTTGTTGTTTCCCTTCTGTTCAGTGGGGTTTTTTTCCCTTCTGCTTATTGTTGAAAAAGTACACATATCATTCAGTACGGTAAGTTGTATTTTTTCCCCCATAAAGACATACAAGTTTATTAAATAGATGTGATTTATTTTTTCATACAGAACACAAGCAAAGCTCCTTGGCCTTATTGCTGTAATTCCAGAATATCCCCGCAGAAACAACAGGATTTGTACTTGTGTGACTGATACCATATTCAAAATCTTTCTGGAGATTTGCAGGACTGATTTTTTCTCATGTTCTGTATGAAAAATACTTCAAGCAACTATTTGTCTCATCAATGAGGAGTCTAAATCCTCCCAATAAGATAGTAATGCATGTTAAATTCCTGTCTTTTAATTGCTTAGGAAAATAGAAAGCGCTTTTCTCTTTAATACCACAAACCTTGCTCACTCTAATATCCTTTACAGCACAAAGCTTTAGGAAAAAAGGTTTTCTGTTTAACTTTTCAGCATAACGCACTTGCTTTTTGGACACTGTGAAAGAAGCAGCATGTGATTTTAATAATTATGTTGGTATGTAAATATGTCCCTTTAAAGAAAGTAAGACATAGGGCAGTGGAAACTAAGGCACAATGCCATCTATCCTGAATATTGGTAAGTAAGTCTAATAGCTGGTAAAACATGCAAATATATGATAGTTTTAAAGTCTTTTTGCTTATAAGCCAAAAAGTGCTGGTGCTTTTTTATGTACAAATGTCTTTAAAAGTCTCTCTGGGGTGAATCTTTGCATACTGGATAAAAAATTATCTATTTGAGAAAAAATAGTTTACCTATCTAAATGAAAAACTGCTTTCGTTTTATTTCATTCCAATATTTTAAAATCTATTTTAAAAGCAAGGACTTCGTAAACTGGAATGGCTCTGACCCAGGGTGCTCGTGTGAGCCACTCTGGGGCCTGAGTTCATTCAGGTTTCAACTCACCACGGGCCCCTGCCTGCCTGTTCAGGGGTGATTTTCTCAAGAAGCCTTGAAGCTCTGGTGCTTCATTTCTCTGTGCTTCTGTATTCAAGGGTGAAGACAGGTGCTCAGATTTAGCACATAGATGATGCTCTGCAATTTTATTGATATATATGTTTTCCCAAGGAGAAGGAAAATTCCTACAATTCTGGTGCTTTACTTGTTGGCACTGTCAGGCTCGTACATGTCAATAAAATTTCATTTTCATTGTGAGATAAAAATGTATTCAACAACACTGGGATAGAAATTCTAGCTGAAAAACATAAAAGCCTAGAAATAACTACCTAATCTTGTATTTGATCTGTGCATAAAACTCTTACTGGTGTCAACATGAGTCTCAAAATTTGAATTAGGTTCAGTATAACTAGATAAGGAGGTTCAATTGCATTTCACATATTCATTTATGCACAGCAGTACAAGATAAAACCTGGATAACAGTTAATCCAGGCTTTACCTGAACCTAATTCTTAAAACTGCTACCTTAAATTTATTCCAACACAGGTCTGGATACTTATGCATACATTAAAGTTACAAAGCATGAATATGTGAAAAATGGAAGGATAGAATTGTGTATCCAAAGCACAACTTGAAATCTGAGCTAAAATTTTTCATCTTTGATCTCTGTGATATCTGAGCATCTCTGTAAATTAGGCAACATAAGCAAACAGACATATGTAGTATTTAATTTTGTACATACTGCTGGTAAAAAAGGCTACTGTCTTTTCATTTTACTGAAGTTGTACTACACTTTAATACCTTCACTGCCGGTTTATCATGTTTAAATTTTGTTTTGGCCTGTGCTCTGCATGGAACTCACACACCAAACTGTGACAATATCCTATCTTCATATCCCCTTCCACTATCCCACCCTGTGCTCCTTAACTCTCTGCTCTCAGAGCCAAGTTCAGGAGAGAGTTGGAGTGGACCACACATGAGAGATTCCTTTTAAATCTTGAATTCCTAATTCACAAAGAAATTGAAGTAATGGTGCACAAATGAGTATTTTCAATGTATGGGATGCCTATACATGGCTACTTAAGGATAAAACTTCCTAAGTCTATTATAAGCAGACTTTCATTTTGCAAATCTAGCAGTGATTGCTCTCATGGTAGATTTAGCTGTATCATTTTAAACCACTCTGTGGCATGAACAGATACAGTACTAGTAATTCTTCACTCTCCAATAGCCTTCATCCATAGGTTGCAAAAATATAAAATAAAGTAAGTATCATCATGTGCCTTTAGCAAGAAAGTATAGGTGACCTTACTGCTTGCAAATTAAGTAACACAAAGAGTGAAACAAAACACGGTGTCTTGAGGAGTAATACTGAATTTTTTAATTGGTAGTGTTTAGTTTGAGCAGTATATGTCTTTTAAACTCACTTGACTGCCTTTTTTCATTGAACTGCTCTGTAAGTGACTCATAAAATTCAAGCAGTTTTTATGATGTTTTCAAGAGGTACTTCTGCTATTTACATTTTTTTTTCTGAATTATTTAAGGGTCATCAATTTGCAACTGACCAATTTCACGTATCATTTTAACAAAAATAGTGGCTATCGAGCAGTGATAATCTGAATCTAGACTTCTGTTTAGGTTTGTATAGTTATGAAGTTTATATGTAAATGTGAGCTAGTAAGAAATCACTCTTTTTTTGCATTTCCCTGGGAGACAGGACAGTGATTTGTTTGAAAGATCTCACATAAAGTAGTGGCTGAAAAGTCACTGTTTCATTAAAGAAAAAGATGTTGCAATGTTCAACTGTTCAATTTTCCTTTATCAAATACAGTTAAGGTCAAGTCAAAAGTCTGAGATTTCTTGCTATAGTTGCCAACACCAAAAGTTAAAACCCAAAAGACAAATTAATCAATCACAAGAAGAGGCTGATACTTCCAAAAGGCAGAGGGTCCGAGCAAGGACACCCAACACTAAAAGAATGAATTAAAAAATATCACCTGGTCTTTATACTCTATGTATTCAGCAAGCCCCTCTAGCAGTAACACCTACAGAGAAAGAACACCCATGAAAACATTTCTATTCTCTTTCACAAGCTGCAAACTGCCAGTACAGCTGTGTGATGTTTTCCAAGCAATGCTGATGCAGGCATCCCTTCAGGATCACAGTCAGCTTTCGTTTACATTGCTGTGAGCTCCAGGTAATCCCACCAGCTGCAGAGATCTGTATTTGGAAACAGAATTTATTGCACAAGAGATGAGGCACATCAGGCCCTTCAGTTTAACTACACATCTAAAACGGGTGACATTAAAAAGCAATAATTCAACAACACCATTGTTAGTCTACGTGGAACATCACTCGAGATTTGGAACTGATAAGAGACAAATCATTTAGGGTGACTGCAGTTGGGAATATCTTCTTTGAACTACCCCCAAGTAGCATGAGTCATTTGTGCACCTAATTTTCTTTGTGAATTAGAAATCACAGAAACTCTCCAGGAAATCTGCTTTCCAATAAAGGGAAGGATATTTTATTGCTCACCTTCTTTATGTGAATGAATTTCATTTAATTGCAATTAAGAAAATAATGTATGGCCTTTTGAGAAGAGGAGCGCATTTAACACATGAACAGCCAAAAACTTCTGAAATGGACAGTAAACCAGCTAAATTCAACAAGAATAAGACTGTCACTTAAATCAGACATAAAAAAATAAAAAAAACCTTCATATATCTAAGATAAATATTCTCCCAACATCACATTATATTCAGTGAGATTTAAGTATCATTTTATTATCATGAATTTAAAAAGCTGTATATTTTTCCTTGAAGAGTAACAAAATTTGGCTCTGGATGAGTGATTATCATTATGGACATCTGCTTTGAAATGTCACTAGACCTATTCTGGTGTGATGGGATTTCATCTCACAGTATAAGTATAAAGCAAAATCTATTTCTCACAGATTTATGAAGTAGTTGCAGAAGCTGTCACTTAAATTTTCTTTATTACTATGTATTTTATATTGCATATGTAATAATTTGCCTTCTCTGGAACAAATTCATTCTACTGTCACATTTCACACAAATAAGGAGACATTCTTTGCATTATCATTTCAATGTGATGAAGAGATTTTATTTAATTACCTGAAATGTTCATTTTTATGAGGGGAAAAAGATCAGACCCAGCCCATTTTCCAGGTTTAAATTTCTCCAGGGTTTAAACATCATTTCACGTGTAGAGGACAGGTAGTCCTCTCAGCAAAGTCTTCAAAGAAATATGATCAAAATATGATAAAGACAGACAGATTATTAAAGGAATTGGTTGGATTTGAAAGCATTTTATTATATTCTGTCATTGCAAATACTGCACAGAAAAAAAAAAATTACACAATAAAACAGCACCCAGTGTTTGAATTGCAGTTCTGTTACTCGTAGCCCAAAGCATTCCAACCAGTGGTTGAAAAATGCTCTTTGATTTCCCTCTGTGGTACAGACATCTTATAGGAAACAGATGCCTGTCACAAAACATTTTTGTCAGTGTGACAACACCACCTTCC
The DNA here is from genome assembly GCA_013400175.1 of Phainopepla nitens. Taxonomy (NCBI): domain Eukaryota; kingdom Metazoa; phylum Chordata; class Aves; order Passeriformes; family Bombycillidae; genus Phainopepla; species Phainopepla nitens. The sequence goes on from VXBQ01014007.1 coordinate 1,116,555, forward strand.
CGTGCTCCCTTGTTCATTGCTGACTGTGCTCTTGTTTCCCTTCAAGGTCTGGCGCACCTGATGATGGGCGACCAAGGTATGGGCTCTGTTCCTTTTCCACTCTGCTTTCATTGTTTCTTCTTGTTCTGTAGCTGCTTTGAATCCATCACTGCAACTGATGGGCAAATGCTTGAAAGCTGTCTTGGGCTGCAAAGAAACACACGGTTTTAGTCACATCTTTTTCTTATTTCATTTTTTGTTTTGTTTTGGTTTTTTTTTGTTTGCTCCGTAAGCTTTTGTCCTTCCTGCCTCCTTAACTCCCCCTCTTGCAATACCATAACTAAAAAGAGGTGAGAGAAATAAGAAAGTGATTAAGAAAATGTTGTATATTTATCAGAAAATACGATTTTGGGTGATCCTCTAAAAGATAAACAAAGTGCAAGACTACTCTTCAGATAGCTCCTGAAAGATGCTCCTCTTGTGACATTGTACACATTGAAGAGTCCATTTACGTTAATGCATGGCTGATTGAAAATGTGCAGAAAGCACCTGCTCCTGGCTTCTGGAATGCTGAGAGTACAGTTTTGCTACCTAACAAAACCAGTGACTTTTTTTCTCCTAACCATTGTCCATGTTACCTTTGTGGCAGTCTTTCTTATCTAAGCATGGGTTATTTCTGTGTTTCTCTGCATGTACATAATTGGGAAGAAATAAACTAAATCCCTAGTATGACACTGACTGCATCTCCATTTGTCTTCAGACACTTACCTAATACTTTGTCTCTTCATGTTCAGATACTATTGCATTTACATGTACTCATGACTCTTACTGTTGTTTCTCTCCCCTTCTTTATTCTCTTGTCTGGAAATGCTTTCTTCATGGAACCATTTCACCAAATCCATAGGTAAAAGTAAAGGTATTACATGATTTTCTTTATTTTTAATGCCATCAGTATACTTTAATGTATTTATACATAATGCAAGTAAATGTAAAATTTTTGCATTGATAACATGAGGTAGGTATACTCTTACAGTAAATATTTCATGGATATCAAGGTAAGGAGAATTATCCTAAAGTACAGGTTGACCATTTCCTAAGTTTGTTTCCTGGTTTTGTGAGAGATTTAAAGCTCTGGCAGTGATAAAAGAGGCTACAGCTGTAGGAAGTGTTCAGGATGAAATAATAGCCACATTTTGAGGTACACCTTTTCATTCTCAAAGAGCTGTAGTCTAAACCACTGGACACAGAAAAAAAAAGTGTGATGTTGTTCAGTAGAGACTCTCTGGAGATAATCTGTGCAGGGTCAGTCCACAGCTTGATGTATGTTTTACGTGGGAATATCACTAACTTTAGCAAGTCTTTGCCCTGAAAGTTTCCTTTTATATTAATCACTTGGAGCATATCTGAGATAAGAATTGGAGAAAGAAATGAGGAAGAATAAAAGCCAAAGAGAAGTGTGGGGTTTCTTTCAGATTTCTTTTTTTATTCTTTTTGTTTCTTTATGTAAAGGATGCCAGCTGTGTTTACTTCCCTTCTCCCAGAGGAAACAGTGCAGTAGAGGCAAGGTTTTTGTCCCTGTATAAATAAACATCAGGTTTTGCTGCAAGAACACTTGTTCACAGTCATGGTGTAAATATATTTTTATGATAAGAAGCTGGTCATTAAAAGTCATTTAATCTCTGTGACATATGATGAATAATTCAGTTCGCTTCATCTTAAGCATTTGTCAGGGGAGGCCTCTTCTTTGTCTAAATCAGAAATCCAGTCAGCATGGTCATCCTTTCCTAACCAGTTAAATTAGAAAAAAACTTCCATGTTTGTTGGTGTCTTGGCTGATTTAGTGTTTCCATACCTAGACAGTTCATGTGATGCAAAGACTGTAAATACAAATCTGTGGTGTCCCATTCTTTTTCATGTCAGACACTCTGGAAAGGCTCTGTACCTGTAGAGGTGGGGTACCATTTAAAGGGTTGTGTGTGTTCTGGAGCTCTAAATCTTCTTACTTAGGAAGAGTTTTAAGCAAGTATGAAAAGCAATCTGCTGATTTCTTTGTTTTATCAGATCACTTTGTTTTGTTTGCTGTATGACTGATCCTTTTGTTTCTTAACAGTACCTAGTATGCATGATTTATCACTTATTACTACTATCTTATTCCTAATCAGTAGATATCATGGCTGCAGTTGCCTTAAAATGACATTTTTTATTAACTGAACCTTGACACTATAGATAATTTTTTTAATAATGCAGAATTATTTTTCTAGATTGTTCTGTATGCAGAATAAATTATGTAGTATGTGTTACACTAAAGGGCTTTTTTTGTATGAAAGGATTAAAATATAAATATTATTAATATTTATTATGAATAACTGATATAGAGAGCAGATTTTTATGAAAACAGAAATTTCTCAAGTATTGTGCAACATTTAGACTTTTATATTTTTATTTTAAAGGTTTAACAACTATGTAAAAAAAATTATCTGTATATATTAGCTACACTTAATATTCAATAATGTGCCATGTAACATAATTTAAACACCAGTCACCAATCATTTAATCATTTGACTACGTTTTTCATATTTTGATTTTTATTAGATTTATCCAGTTAATGTAGAAATAATCATCACTATGTTTTGAGAATCATATATTCTCAAATCACATCATATATTCAGAATCACATATTCTACACATATAATGGTATATATTTGTTCAACTTGATGGAACGGGTTTATATGTGTACCAACTCCAGTTGCTTGTAACAGAAAATATCCCTCAATATTGAGCCATATCTTCAACCAGCAAAAACTGGCCTCATTTTGTTGACTATCCTGAAACTTTACTAATATCAGCTATTGAAACATGTGACCTTGAAACAGTTGTGATAAGAAATATTTGTAACACATGACAATATAAAAAAATAGAAGGGTGATGGAAAGGAATGAAGGGAAAACAGAGGAAACACTTTTGTTATAATTTCTGTTCCTTGAGAGGTATGCAAGGGCAGTAATTGTAAAATTCTGGGTGATTATATAATGAATTAGTCTTATTTTTGAAATATAAGCAATAAAACACTTCTAAGAAGCTTTGCAATGCAATTTGTCCTGAAGAGTATAAATGGCTGAAGTATCAACAGCTTCTTTAATTGTGTAGATATCCTTTGGGATACTGGAAAAGAACAAAAAACAAACAAACAAAAAAAACCCAGTGTATCTTCAGAATTAGGGCAGGTAACAAGGTGGGGACCTGGTGTTGATGGAGGAAGGAGAGATGAGGCAGCCTCTCCAACTGGGCAGGCAATATTAACTTCAGTACCATCTCACAATGCCCCTGATGTTTGTCATTTTGTTGTAAATCTAAATCAGGATACTCTGGATAATGTCCCCACAAATTACTCCTTGTGGATGCTATGCCTAACTCTAGGAAGATCTGCAGTCTTTTAGTTATATTGGCATTTGTTTATTTTCTGACAAGCACCATATATTCAGAAATATTTAGGAAATCCTTTATCATCCCCAAGAAATAACCTACTTGAACAGAACTTCAGCAGCAGGGTTGTCACAGCTCTGATGGTGAAAGCACATAGGCAAAGTAAGGTTTGTAAATGATGTTTTATTAGAACATTTGAAAATGCTACTCACAGAAATTGTTTGAATTCCAAGCAAGCCTTAAATCTACGGTTCATAATAGGCAGATTTGTTTGCCCCAAACAAATTTGTGCCCAAACAAATTCTGTCTGCTCTCTCCAGCTGTTGGAGGTGATCTAATAAAGCCATTTCCACCTATAGGCCTTACCTCATTAAAGTCATGCAGGACTATTTTGTGATGAATAGTAATACAATTAAACTTACATGGCAACTAATACAAACCAGTCCATTTCTTTATTAAAAAAAAAAAAAACAAAAACAAAAACAAAACAACCACAACCCATCCTCTCCTTTTCATATTATTTTGGTGAGCAATGAAAGGAATTTATAATTCAGAAACTATAAGAGTGACATGTACTAATTTGGTTTTTTGTACTGCAGTTCTCTTAAGCCTATACATATTTTTACCTATAGTTTATTTATATGTAATTATCATACTTTTGACTATATATATTACTCATTCTGTACCTAAATACTATGTTCACACTCCTGTTCTATTATTTTAGAGATTATATGCAGCTTTAAATTATAGATGAGTCACTCAGGTTCGTAAAAAAACTATTAAATAATAGCTAGCTGAGCAATAAGTGTTTCTACCAAAAGATTGATAGTACAACTGCAATTTATAGTATTGGATTGCCAGCTTTTGATGTGCTGGTATTTGCTATACTGTGTATAAATGCTGAAGAAAGACTTCAAAATGGCAATTTATGTATGTGTCAACATCCTTGACAAAGGAGGGCAAGTTTTTTATTGCATATCCTATCTTACAGAATCTGTAACACCAAAGAGACACCACTAATTTTTCATTTATCAATCACTCAGTTCATTTGGCAGCTGGAAAAATAGAGCACTGAAAAATAAAAGCGATTTAAATAAATCCTTAAACAATCATGAGTATAAAAGTGGTATGTTATAGCTAAGGAATTATGTAGTGCTTGTGTCATGAAACACAAATCTCACCTTGTGCCAGTAATCTCCACTAACATCAAACTGTGTGGAATTCAGTCATTAACCTTCCTGCACCCACAAATTCATCTTACTGTAATGGCTTTCATTTTTGCTCTGGTTTCAAAGAACTAAAATGGTCTTGTTTTCTTGCACTCTCTGATCTTTCACGGCTCCTTGAAACGCCTGTCTTCTCCTCATCTGCTTTTTTGTGCGCTGCTTCAGAGTGGGCCTGAGAGACACCCATGCCCAGCCTTCCCTGACCCAAGCCCTCAACAGTCCAGACAGCCTGTAAATACTTTGGTACAGCCCTGGAACCAAGCTCAGCTCCTTATTTTTGGCTCAATGCCCTGCTGACATGGATTCAGTTTCATGCCTTCTCGACAGCAGCTGGCTTTTGCCTGGCAAGCACAAAACACGGACAGAGGGCATTCCTGACTCTCTGGACTTGTTCACATAGTTATATATCCTAGGTGATAGCAGCTGGTTGGAAAGACTCCTTGCTAGAACTGAAGTGAGGTAATTTAGGGGTTTGACACACAATGGGGTTGCCAGGATCGAGTAACTGAAATTGTTTCTAGGTGACGTTACAGGAGAAGAATGGATAACTTGAGCTTCCCCACTCAATCTTGTAGTTGCTTTCCCCACTCAATCTTGTAGCTGCTTCTACTGATAAAAAGGAATAAATCAACAAGGTTTAAAAGTTCAGCCTCCATTTAACAACTCCCAAACATTTTGAAAGTCTTGGAAAATTTACAAAGTTATGAGCATAAGAATTAAAAAAAATTCTTTATAAAATTACGATTATTTTAATGAGCAATACAATTTTTTTAATAAATTAATGAATGTTAAATATAAAGCTCCTCAAAGTACTCCAGAGAGCAGTAGCTACACATCATATCTCTTCCACAATGACTTCTGTTATTCTAAAGAATATCATATGTATAATAGAGGCTGCGGTTCATCAAAACTATTATAACTAAGTTTTTGCATGTAACACATACCCCCATGCCTACAAATATATGTTCCAATAATTATTTGTACTATCCTTATATTTGTATGGTCAATATGTTCAAATTTTGGTTGAATGTCATAATGAACTATACACTAAATGTTTATTGTGATGCATTGAAGCAAGTAATTTCCTTGCACTTTAGTGAGTGATACCCTGCAACCCTGGAATATTGACATTTGAAGCTGCAGATTCAAATTTATGTTGAACTATGATCAATTAACAGTCCCCAAGGAGAACAAAAATGCAGCAGAGCATGGCTGCTGAAGAAGTTTCCTATTTGAAGCACATGGCCCAGAAGAAACCAACCAGCATCAGGAACAGAAACGCAAATTCTTCCTTGAGACACATATACTCAAAATTCTACCTGAGATGGCTGATTCTTCATCAGCAGCATGAAAAGAAATTGTAAGGACCTGCCACAAATACCAAGAAAACTTTCTGATGAAGGGGGAACACACTTATTTTTGAAATAAAATCACCACATGGTAATGTCCAATCCATACCAAGAGTTCTAGTGCCTTACCATCATGAAAATAAAGAATTTGCAATGTTCTGAATCATTCTGATATCACTCAAAATTATCAGGTAACATGTGTGTGTTTTTCATAGACTTCCTGTGGAACAGAGGAAAGACCATAAATGTGTAACTCTGAAGGATTTAGTGTGAAAAAAATGTTATATTTGCAAATGTGTAGATTTCTGCTGGGTCCAGTAAACATTGTGGTAGGAGATAGTGTATATGTAAGATTTTGGCTTCCTCAGCAGAACGCTCCATTTTCAGCATAGTTTTATCCATAAGATAGGTATGCTGACAGAGGACCTTTCAAAATAATATTAAAGTTCTTTCAAGATGAAGGATGTATATTTTAGGCCAAAAAGTATAAGGGGATTTATTGAGGATGGGAAACAGTTAAGCTGTCACTCTGAAGAGGTAAAAAAAAAAAAAAGCAGGTAAGCAGTAAAGAAATAGGAAAACTTAGCATTTCTTCCTTAAAGCAAACTTTTCTTTTAATGTATGTGTAAATGTACATAGAAAATGAGAATTTAAAGCTGCAGTAGTTGGTATCTTTTTGGACAGTGAAATTCCATGACAGTTTTATGCATATTTCATAGACATTTCCAATGAAACAAGTATTTGAGAGAGGTCTATTCTTTGGATATTGGAATGTTCTTGAACCTCCTTGTGAGCCAAATACCTCAGCAGAGTAACACTAAAGATTTCAGTTTTACCCTAAGATTGCACTGTATCTTCCTAGGATAAAATTCATTCCTTGAAATCTACAAGAGCAACTAAACAAAAGAGCCCAATAGAATCTAATTTCTATAATTTCAGTGAAAATCAAAAGTGATTAAAATTACTGTACAACTCACTCAGAACAGAAATCTCAGCTGATTTTAACATTAATCCAATCAATCATGCTCAGTGCAGTTTCACCAGCTAAGTGGAAAAAAATTAGAGCCCCAAGGAAGAGTATTTTCAAACATCTCTAAGATTTGTCTACATGCAAGATTACAAAATTCTGGACTAAACTTTATCACATTTTCTAAAGAAACTAAATCTAATGAAAGTGAAGAACTCTTAAGAAGACTGCTCTAAAATTGTACTGGTATAACTAAAAGTGAAGACTATGCTCTTTAAATGAACATTACAATGTATTTTTCTACCAAGAAGAACTCCCTGCAAAGGAATTGAAAAATATTTAAATAGTCAGGTCAGAACTGATCGTTCTTGTTGAAGTAAGAATGCTGCATACAATTTTTCTTACCTACTCTTTACAGGAATTTTCTTTGGTGATAATAATATGCTAAGGTACTTAGAAATGACAGAAATTTGAGTTATCAAGTCGTCTTTAAACTCTTTTAATTGAACAATATAATTTGAACTGATACTGCTAACATACCTCTTTCCTGATTTTCAAAGACTTCTATAACCTTGATGTTCTTAACTCCTTGAAGGTAGCTTTTTATATTTACTTCAGGGTCCACCTAGAGCAATTAAGCAGAACAGCAAAATCGTGCAATGAGCTGGGAAGTTCAGGAGCATAAAGGAGGACTCTCATAGGAAATGAATGTGGAGCATGGAATGTGGACTTTGCTAAGAAATTCTGCTCTCATCATTCTTTTAATGATTTTCCTAGAGATCAACCTATTATCCAGATATGTTTTTTTCCGACTTGGGAGGAAACAAAAGTGACTGAATCTTTTTATTGAATGGATTTATTCAACTGAAAGGAGTCCTTTCTTCCTCATTAAATCTATATTCAGGGCAAGGGTTTTTTCTGTTGGCACCCACTTAGAACAATCTTCTGATCAGCACTGCATTTCATTTAAAGGCAGTTTTTGTAATTTGCTGCGATGACTTAGAGGTTCTAGTATTTTTTTTTTTTTCCCACTCAAAGTAGACATTTATTCTTTAAAGAAAGGAAGCATCTGGACTGATTCACTGGCAACTAATAAAGCTGTATAGAAGCAACCTTGGATAACAAGAGGCTACCACAGAACACCTGGCACTGTTGGCATCACAGCATTGACTTCAGTAGCTTCTCTGTGTTGGGGGTGGGAGGAAATAAAAGCAGCTGGGTCTAAATCCCTTCATCTGCCTTTGCATATTCTTCAGACAGGGGGGAGTCTGCCTGGAAAGCAAAATTCAGCATTAAGTGAGTATAAGTCTGGAAAATTTTCACTGGGGTTACTGGGGCTGGCTAACATGTCTGTCCTGAGCCATGAGCCATGGTTATTCCATGTCCAGGAGTATCCACTCAAAGGAAAGGAAGCTAAATATCTTTCTGAGACCATTAATACTCTGCTCCTGAAGCATCTTTTAGCTGACAAAAACCTGAGAGGTTCCTGATGACAGCTGCATTGGTACTTACAATGACCCCACTCCCAACCAACGGTAATATCTCTCTCTAGGAATAGAAGCTGGGAAGAATTTACTTGATTTCCTACTTCATGGAACCTGAGTTATATCAAAAGGTGACAGAAAAGTGCTTTTGATCTCAGAAAAAGGGCATTGCAGGCATTTTGCTGGTGGTACAAGCTGGTCTTTTGATTTTCTCGGTTAACGGCACTGCTTAACCACTTGGTCTTACAACGTGCCTTTCCACAAGTCCATAAGAAATATTTTTTTTAAAAAAGCTCACTAAAGTCATTTACACACAAATCACCATTGAAAACTGTTTACAAGTTGTGATTTTACTAATTAAGCCATGCAAAACAAAGCATAAATTAGTTTTAAAGCCAAATGCCTGTTTGACAATGCTATTTGCACTATCAGTGGATGTTTATTTAAATTGATATTCGATATTATTTGTACTAACTCAAACTACTGACCAGTTGTTATGTAATTTTCAATTTTAGGACAGTCATTTGGCTGTAGTTATATTGAACTCTAACACTACTGTATGTTTGCATCATCACAAAAGTGATGTGAGATTTCAAAGAGTTCTATTTTAAGTTAATCTTCATTTACCTGAACACCCCTACATCATTGGGGTACAAGTAGTGAACTGGTGCTTTCATTTCATCCAAATGCTTCTGAAAACCATAAGTTTTGTGGTTATCCTCTAAATTCTCAAGTTCTTACATCATTATGCACCTTGAAACACAAAAAATGAAGCTATGACTTGTCAGTCCTGCGCTGATATTTTTTCATGTCCTGAACAGATTTTTTTTTTTGTCTCCATACTTCTCTGCAGCAAATAATTCAAATAAAAATACTGTTCATGACTGTGACTGGGTTATAATACTGGAAGGAAATTTGTATTTCAGAAAAGAATAACGTAAATGTACCTAAGTGCAAGAGTGGACCAACAAAGCTAGACTTGGAAATTCATAATTCTCTACAATTCTCATGCAACATATTTATCTGTATAGAAATTTTATACATCCTAAATGAGACAGGAAAATATCTATGGCAAATCTATATTCTGAACATTACACAAAGCTACCTGAGTCCCACTGTTAATCTACTGCTATGTGCTTCCTCAGAGCAAAGAAGGGGCTGCTCAGGCTACTGTGAAGAGGATAAATTCCTGTATTCCTTTTGAAAATATTGGGAAACACTGAATGCATGGATTAAAGTGCAGTAAGTCATTCACAATTCCAAAGAACAAATTCCTCAACAATTTATATGAACATATACATATTTACCATACCTACATGGAGCCACACTCAGGATGTAGTCACATTAGCAGGTAAATAGAACGTGCTGTACTTCATCACTTTACCTCTCAGAAAAGGCTCAGGTTTTAGAATGCTTTATATAATTACAAATATGTAATAAAAATTACTCATGTGTCATTATGTGTCATTTATTCTCTCTTCCAGGAAAACTGATGCATTTGATATTTATCCAGTGTTCTAAAATAGCTGATAGAGTTACACCTTGCTAACAAGACTATTCATTTTGGTTGTCCCTGAAACAAACAGGATTGTTAAAGAAACAGGTTTTTGAGAGTTCTGCATTTATCAAGCTGTAATAAAAGCAAAATGAAAGTTTAATTAATATTTTCCTTTTCAAAACACCTAAAAGATCTCTATATCAGCCCTATAGCTTTTAATAAGTACAAATAACTCTCAGAAATGTACATACATCTAGGTCATGCTAATTATCCACCTTGGGAGGCAAGAATGTGCCGATACTCCTCTACCTAGTTGGCATACTCTTGAGACCCAACTCAGAAGAGCAGGCTTCAGAAAGTCTAAAAATACATTTACTAGGTTCTTAGCCATTAAACTGCTTAAAGAGGAGGTCTCTCATGTACTAGCTGACAGCCTGTAATTTATATTATGCAGAAAATGAGACTAGATAATCAAAAACAACCTTTCTGGCCTTGAAGCCTATGAATCACACAGAACAAAAAAAATTACTGTGGTAACATGTAAGAAAATTTTCAGGCATTAAAAAGCCACACTAATTTTGCTTTGTTAGTGACATTTTTATCATGTTTCTAGTGTGGATGGAATTATGTGTCAATGAGCTCCCCCAAGTCCAGCCCTTACAGAATAACTGGAAAAACCATTCAAAGCATTCCCTTAAGCCAGGATGTAACATGAAAACTGAAACACCTACATGGGAAAACCTCAAACATTTATGAAAGTGTGAATCAAAGGGAAGTTAGTCCTCCTCAAACTTCAATATTTTGCTGTGCTTATTTATTCTGAATACTTTGAATTGAATACTGCAGTTAATCTCATATTCAGGAGTGTTATGCTATTCAGTATTTTTACTTTATACAGGTTCTCATAACGCGTTTGCAACAGGTTTTGGAGCTCTTCAATTTATACTGTAGGAAATGAGCTTACTTTGTCATACAGTGACTGCTACGCTAGATAAATAAACCCTGGGCAAAACATTGTTGTGGATTATTTGTGCAGCGAAGCTGGAGCTGTTCATATCTGCCCTTTTATATGGGGAAAAATGCTTATACAAAGTTGGCAAATTAAATGAGGAATAGAAATTGTGGTCCAATCTAGGAAATGCTACAAACTTGAGGGTAACACAGTCCCATAAGAGTGCTCTGAATTAGAGAGAAGAAAGATTCAAACATATAAGACCCAGAGTCTTTTAATTTAGACTGAAGTCAGCATTCTAATATTTAGTTTCTCTTTGAACCTCACCATTCAAATTTATATTCACTGAGAGTTAAGTAGTCTTCTTTAGTTGCAATATGCTCACACAAAAGGAGAGGATGGAATCATAGGCTACTTTATTGAAGAACTTATTATTCTACATCAGAATTATCTTTATTCATGAAGACTTCAAACGCTTTCATAATATTCAGTTTTACTGTAGCCAGGAAAAGATCCTGTTATTTGCTAAAATTCAAGAAGACAAATGGGACTATGTAGTTTCTCCTAGAACATATGAAAAAAATTAAGGAGGTATTTAATTCAATGGAGTTAGAATAATTCGAGTTTAAAAAAATTCCTAACCTTTCCCTGGTAATACATGTTGACTGTCAGAGAGGAGGAGGAAAGCCAATTTTTGAGGTATATCTTCTATGCCTCATCACTGGTGTTCCGTTACATACCTTGTAGACTTAACCTCTGGGTTATTAACATCTTGTTGTTTGATAATTTGTTAATACTATGGGTCAAATATATGTATAAACAGCTGAATATGGGTCATTGGGGAAAATGAAAAATCATATTCACTTGGTTAGGGGAAAATGTCTCTCCTACAATTTTTTCCTTATTCTTTTATGCACTAATTACTAATGTATGTTATGGAAGCATCTCTGTGTGTAGCTAAGAGGAGACCTCTCTTTTGGAACATCTGTCCTTGTTTTCTGATCTACCTCTGAGTCCTTAATGAAACTGGTACTTATACAGCCATCAGTGAACTTACTCTGTGGGGAAAAGCCATAGGGAATGGGATAAGGAATTCTGATTCAGAAGTGAGATTCAAATAAGGAAAAGCTGAGTGCTATTTTTCCATATCTTTGGGTTGTGTTCAAGCCCTATTGGTGTATTACAGAGGAACAGGCTTCAAATACATGGCAAATCCATGCTCCTGGTTCCTCCTGTGCTGCTGCATGGTGAATGTGGGCACTTCAGAAATTCTCTGAGCAGTTTCTTTGGTCTCAGTGTCATCCCTCAGAACTGGCAGCATCTGGTATTTTCAGAGAATTAATTTCTGGGGAGTGTTTGAGAACAGGGCATATTAAAATGTCACTACGAGTACGCTATCATACATTTGAAGGCTGATACAGAGGAATTGACAGCAAAAAGCAAAACAAAATGTACAAAAAATCCTTCAAAAAATAATCTAGACCCTCCAGCACTTATAATTAGGTCATTTTGTATAATTTATGTTGGATTATAATATTCAAATTCACATAAATGAGTCCATGGGAGGAAAGCACCACACAATCTCTTTGTCCTTTACATTTACAATATATTTTATATTTTTTCTTATCTTGTGTTGTGTCTGTTTACAAGAAACATTGTTTAGCAGGAGAACTGATGAAGCCCTGATGCATTCATGATTGCACAGTATCTGTCATTATGCTGAAGGACTGAGGAAAACCTAATTGGCAGTTAAAGCATGAACTTTCTGAACCTCAAAATATAGCTCTCAATTCCTATTTTGCCTGTGGTGCATCTGCTGACAGTTTCAGCAGATGTTTGAGTATCAGTGAAGTGTGATCATGACTGTTGATGTGGCCAGGAATGTTATTTGAAAAAAGATTTCTCTCCTGAATGTGTCTGATCCAAAATCTAGATTAATTTGGTTTTAGTAACTTTACATGGAACACCTCTGACTGAGCTTATTGTAGTGGGTTTGTCTGTAAACAGGCACTAGGTATGAAACCAAGAAGACATTAGTGCCAGTCTGGGATGGTTTGGGAAGAGAAATTTATCAGCAGTAACACAAAGCAAGAAAGAAAGAGGAGAAACTTTGAATGTTGTTGATAGGTGTGTATTTTTTTAAAAAAAGCTGTGCAAGTTGCACTTTAGCTGTTTTTCTTTCTGCTTTGTTATGGTTTTGGGGTTGTTTTGTGGGTTTTGTTGTGGTTTTTTTTGTTGTTTTGGGATTTTTTAAACTGAGTAATAAACAGGGTTTCTGTGGTGTAAGAACAAAGCCACTGCATGTGTGGAGACCAATGAAATACTAATTGGATTGCAGGTGCACTTAATTATCGTGCACTGAAGGTGTTCAGTTTTCCTATGATCAAGGCAATAGTGTGAATATGGACAGCAAAAAAGGGTCTTTTTTTCCTTATGCTAAGTGGAAAGCTCAGAGAATACAAAAAGGGTGAGTAAAGCTGACAGGAACTTTACTAAAACTATGCATCTCTCGTCTCTCTTTTTTCCTGAAGGACAGTGTTTTTCCTTATAGTGTGAACATTTAGCATCCCTTTGTGAAGCACTTTGCTAATTAAATAGCTGTAGCACCTCTGAGATGCTTGCAGCGTGGGAGGACAATGACTTCTGGCACACAGTAGTCAGAGCAGCCTGTTCTGGGTTTTTGTATTCAAAACTTTTCCCTGAAAAACTAAGGCATTAAGTAGAAAACTACACGGGGAAACTTCAGTGTCCTGACATTTAAACTTAGCTCCAGACAGATTTGAAAACTACCTGTGTTTGTGAAGTCTCAAAGAAGGCAGGAAGGTTCTGAAGAGCCATAGAAGTACAGACATAAAATATTTTATTGTTCTATTCTTTTCTCTTACTGGCTGTGTCTCCATGTTGCTAGGAAAAAGGTAAGGTAACTGCTCCCAAATTTTTAAGACACCATAGCTATTTCCTGCCATATGTTTTCTCCTAGGACTGACTGTTCTAATACTCAGTAGGCCTCAAAAAAACCCTTTAATAAAGCAAACCACTCATCCACTCTTTTCCTTATATTCCAAGGGTCAGGAAAGGGAGAAGTTAGAAGAATGGGAAGGTGAAAGAGCTGTTGCTGTGGGAGTGGATCACAATTTAGGAGTGGAAAACCTAGTGGTCCTGACTTGGCTTGACAGTGTAGAGAAAACTACTTGAGAGACCTGGAAGATATGCCTTATTAAAGCTCTCTGGTTGTTCATTTCGTCTTTTAAAAGAAGAGATCTTCTAATGCATTTCTGTCATTTTTGATGTGTGATCAGAATTCAACAATGCTGCATTTCTGTCAAAGGCTCTTCAACTCCAACGCTTCCATATCTTCAATTTTCATAATTGATTTGATAACAAAATTACTTAATATTAAGTTCATGACAACATTTTTCGAGAGAGAAAGGCTTCCCTCAACCATTCTCCTCTCCTCATTACTGTATTTTAATTCCTATCTCTGAAAGTAATATTAAATATTTAGGCTATAGACTTGATTTGATCATTACCTGTACATCAGCAAAGAATCTTTGCAAATATAGTGAATTAAAAAGAGCTGTATGTACTTTAGCATGGATGATTTAAGACTAGTTGAGGAGAAGGATATTATGAAGTATATCTATATCAAGAGGAAGGTTAATGAAAATAAAACCCCAAGACCTCTAGATCTTAAGCAGAGGTCTATCATATTTGCCTAACCAGATTAGGTCCAGAGGCAAAACTAAGTAGCAGGCTGCTCTCACATAATCAAGGAGGTGAAAGTGGTGGCAAAAGAAGGAAGAAATAAGCAAAAGATGGCATAAGAGAGCAGAAAGAATTTTACCTCTGAAATTAGCAAATGGAAACAGTCAAACCCAGTTTTATTTTATACCTTTATTACCAATGATATGTAAATAGATCTTCTGTCCATTTCCACTAAAATTTCTATGTTTTGTTATCTAAGCCTTAAATAAAGATAAATAGATCAAATAACCTCTGATTCCCCAGAACATTAACATTCAGTTACAGCTTTTTAAAAGCAGGAAAAATATTTAACTCTTACATGTGCTATTAAGTTTTCTAGATGCCTATTCCATAACCACATCATTATTATAGTTTAAAAGACCTTGAAGCAAAAATGCTTCAAGTATAATGTGAAATATAAATGTCTAAGAAAATAGAGTGAATAGAATCAAATAGGTAGAATATATGTTATTATTTAGTAATGTGCCTGAATATGGGGCCCAAACATTTCTATTTGCCCTAAAGAAATGTGTTGAATTTTTTTTTATATCTAAACATGGAAAAAGGAAAGAAGCCCCAAAACCCTTACTATTTCTTAAGTCTAAAACTTTCATGAGAAAATTACATACATTACATACATAACAGACACTCAGTTGTTACTTACGTGCATTAAAATGTCAAATGATCTGAAACAAAAGAAGCAGTTTTTCAGAACTACTGGGGTTTTTTATAAATCCAGGAGCAATATCTATATAAAGTGACTCTAGAGCATGCTGAATGCATTTAAAATCTATCAGCAAACTCCCTTTAGTTATCAAGCTTGAGAACATTTATCCCATTCATTATTGACATCTCCCAGAATTCTTTCCATGGTTTTGGGCAAATAGCTTGTCAGCTTTTGCACATTTGCTTTGGCAAATAGAGGTGATTTTCAGTAACATTTTTCAGATACTTCAAATTGAATTATACATACAGAGACAGTGAATCTTTCTTACTATTAATTTTGCAGGGAAAAAAATATCCTTTCGTATTGAAGGTCAGCTCTACAAAGGGGAACTAAGCCTTGCAATGCTAACAGAGGTCTAACCAAAGGGCTGGAGAAATCCTGCCCACCAGAATGCACAACCCTTGTCTCTGCATAGAACTGGCTTGCTCTGCAGGAGAAGGGGGAAACAAGAAGTGCCTTTGGGTACTGTGGGAATTTTAGTATTGTGAAAGCAAAACCTATGAGTACAGGTTGTGAGATCTAAACAGTGCTTATCAAAATCTATGTTAGGAATTTGCATATGTCTCAGTTTTGGTGTTCCAACAGGACAACATCAAGAAGGCACACCCATGTCCACAGCTACCTGGCATTTTTTGGCAACTTGTAGCTTTTGCTTGTAACTTTGAATTCTTTTATCTCAAACCGTATTTGTTTTAAAGTAGCTCAACAAATATGCATTTCTAATTGTAATGATAGTTATAGACTCTTGACCTGATTTAAGTAACTGATTAAAATGTGAGATAGATTACCATTTGATTAGTCTGCAAATATTGGGCAAGGTCTACATCAGGCCTTTGTCTTCTCCAGGCCTATCGAGAGTCTGGAAAGAAGGCCTAAACAGAGAAAGAGTACAGCAATTACAGTGGAAGAGGCACTTCCATGAAACAGGTTGATCCAGCACAGACAGCGGAATCACCCATCTCACATGCACAAATCTTTTATTGCTAATCGTTTATTGCTGACTGAGACACACCCAGAAAAGAATTAAGGGTTTGGTCACCCTAGACTATATGGGGCGTAAAATGATTTCCTTTCCAGAAATCATAGGCTCAGGACTCATCTGCTGTTATAACAGTCAATGGAAGCGTGAAGGATGGAGTGTGCTGAAAGAGGTGCTATTGAATGCATTGTGCTCAATGTATCATCTTGTAATGAAGTCTGAGTTTCCCTTTTAGCTGTCAAATGCAGCCTTTTGCAAATGTTAGGTGAGTTTCTAGATTTACAGATAACTTTCAATGATTTAATAACTTCATTACAGAAAAGAAGCATTAGCTTGCAAGGTAGGATTAAGGGAAAATGCCTTACAAATCCATTGAGAAGTTGCATAGGAATTATGTTCTCAAATGTCAACTGATAACTACTATTTTGTATGATAATTCTGGCACTTATTATGAAATTATTTATGTCTTCATCTAGTTTTCAGTGGTCTTAGAGCAAGAATGCACATATATCTGTGTGATGGTGGGCAACAGCTGGACAATGATCTTAGAGGTCTTTTCCAACCTGAACAATTCGATGGTTTTTCAATGGGTTTTATGTTTCAAAATAAGGACATAGATTGCACATCCAATATTTTTCTTCACAATTTTGCTTCTTTGGAATCTTCCATGGAAGTTCTACTGTTCTGTGCTTTCTTTGGAGGGAAGGACAAAACTCTCGATGCCCTACATCCCAGTCGTGCTGTTCAGCTGCAGGAAATGCTCCCACTCTGATAAGTAAGATTTCAACCTGCGAGCATGGCACAGAATGAAATTTCATAGGGTTATTAAATTTAATGCTTTATTAAATATGGAGCCAGATTTTTCTGTAGCAACTGCCAGTTGCAAGCAGGAGAAGCCCGAAGTCCAAGAGGGTGGGGCTGGAAGTACAGAAGATATGTCCATTATAGCAAGTCCAGTGTGGTCAAGTGATGAAAGAGGCTGTCAAGGATGGACCACTCATTTCAAAAGGCACCTTTCTGCTATGAAGGAATCCTTAATAGGCAGAAGATGCTGGAGAGCATTAGTGGTGAATTCCTCTGTGGTGAATTCCAAGCTGGCAGAGCAGTTTTGTGGCGCAGATACGTGAGCAGTGGTTTCTTCACAGTGAGAAAGGTTTTCATAGTTCATCCCTCGGTATTAGCAGCTAATTGCTCTAAATATGTAAGAGAGTAGACAGTGGTATTATTTACTGTAAAGAAATTGGATATAATTCTAGAAAAGCCAATATTCTGCCATGAAACAAGCTACTAATTTGCTTATGTGGTAAATTGAGAGTGCTACTCTTACAACTGAATTACTCATAGGAAAATGGAAAAAGACCCCCCCCTGCTCACCTTCACACAGCCCACAGATATTATTGGAAGGCTGATGTGGTAGAAATTTGTTTTGTGTTCAGAATTATAGTAATGAAAAGGGTCATCAATATAGCTAATATTACTATTGATTCAATATTGCTTTTTTTTTTTTTACTTGCAGTACTGCTTTGCCATGTTTCATCTCTCTTGTACGTTCTTTGTTTTCCACTTCTAAGAAATGAAAATACACATCCCTCAATCTATGTCTTGAAGTAGTCAATAGCTGCTGAAGGAATGTTTTTAACTTTGGGCTTTAATGGAAGTCTTTAAGATTTTGAGCTATGGCAGATTGTCATTAAAATACACTTTAATTTGTGGTGTAATTTATAGAATTATAGAAGGGTTAAAATGTTTGTAATAAATGGATATATTATTATCAGTGTGCAGAAGCAGTAGATTGAGTAGTTAAAAGTCAGTAGCTAATTTTATGTTTATATAAATTCCTTTTTGAAGTTTTTAATTGAATTAATCAATTTAAAATCAGATTACTCAGACACATCAAAACTTTAAATATATTGACATTTTTCCTCTCTGAGCTTTATGGAGTAAACCTAACTCTACTTTTAATCAATAATTTGGCTTTGAACTTCTTTATTAGTTGAGCTCTGTAAGGGCAATATCTCATCCTTACTGAAGTCTATGGCAAAATTCTTCTTGACTAAAATGAGGTTTGCAGTTCAGCCTTTCTGTTTTTGATGATTTAAAGTCATACATCTTAGAGAAATTTTAAAGAATGATCCTAAACTTTCTCTATTTTTTTTCATATGAGAAATATGTAAGAAGGAAATTACTATTTAACATTCAACTATTTGCACATGCAGAAACTACCCCAGTCACAGAAAATAGACTAGGTCATAAGTTAATGGTAGAGAATAAATTAGATGATATTGTGAAGATATCAAGTTCAGCAAGTATTATAAATAATTTCTTAATCAAAGCTGGTAAGCAGTTTGTGTTAGTTATTGTATTAAAATTAGAACACAGATGAGTATACAATATACATTATTATTATTATTTTTATAATAATTATTATTATTTAAGATACAGTTTTAATATGAATAATACTAAGGAAAATTGTTTTCAGAGCTGGGCATATGTTGTAGTTAAGATAAAATTGCTCAGACTCATCTGAACATTGATTCTGTTTTTCATCATGTTCTCTTAGTGAAAAAAGTTGTAGTCAATCAAACATGCCTGTTGTATGGTGCAAGGAAAAGCATTAGATGTGCTAAGTAGATTTTAAACATTATTCTGGTTTTAGTTATGGTAAACTATAATCTCTAACTATTACACTTCATCTGAATAATCTTTGTTTTTAAAGAGACATTATTTTTATAGAAGAAATATGTGGTTTTGGTGTCTGAATAGCTTGATCTTGAGGCATAGGAATAACAAAATATGCTTTGGGACTTGCAATCTAAAGCTAAGTCGCTATATTTGACATTTATCTGCTCCCATTCAATTTTGCTCTGGGGGAGGACCAGCAACTCTTTGATTAATTTACAACTGCTTCAACATGAAATCTTAGTCATGGCATAATGATGGCAGGTCAGCAGCAAAATCCCTTTCAAGGTGCTGTCTTTGAAAGCCTGGAAGGCTCTGGATGTCACTTACGGATTTTTTAAACGTTATTTTTCTCTACATTCTGTTGAAGATTTTTTTTTTTTCCCATTGCTCATAATCATGTTGAGGAATGAGGTCCCAGCCTCACATTTATAAAACTCTATGTTCATGTGACCAACTGGAAGAGCAAGAAAAGGGCAAAAGAGCCAATGGGTATATTTTATGAAAACTTATGCTGTTTCATAAATTCTACTGGCAGCAAGGATCTAATGCAGCCTCTGTCGAATTTCGAGCCACCTCAGAGGTACTCATGAGAAATGATGTAACTTCAAATGTCCCATTACCCCATCAAAGGATTAATGGAAAGTTCCTCATTGTGGCAGAGTCACGTGAAGTGGTGCCAGGGAGCCTATTTGCCAACTGTGAGCAACGCAGGGCTTTCTTTCCCGCTGGTGTAAATCCCAGACAGCTGGCTAAACTGTGTTAATAGTCTCTATTCTCTCATCAGACTCCTGTGAAAAGGTGTAGAAAAGCTGGGAAAGTGCTGTCTTGTCCTTATGACCTGCAGCATAGCAATTGTATCAGTTTTTTCCTCCCTTAAGAGTTCACTTGGAATTCAAAAAGCACTTATATGAGAAGATGGTTCTGCAGATAATCCTGACTTTAGTTTCTGTCTTTATCAAGACTACACTATTCTATACTTATTTTAAAAGCACATTTATGCCTTCTCTAGTCAAATTATTCTCAAAACCTTGGTTATTTCTGAAGAAGATGAATTGCAGTGGTGACATACAAAGACATTTGTTTAGGAGACGTGACTGTTAGTCACATTAACCTACAAAAAAAACCTTTGAAACCAAGCTGCATCTGGGCGTATATTTCTATTACTGACTCCATGCCCGAGTTCATGGGCTTATACCCTAATAAGGAAAAAAATAAAAGAAAATGTTAATTATATGGTGCAATTTCATGAGAAGAAGGTTACTTGTGAATTTTCTTTACATTCACTAAGCCAATATCGTGCATGTTCTGACATCCTAAAGGTCATTTAAAATATCTTTTTCTAGATTTATATATGCCATATAAAACAAACAAACAAACATTAGAAAAAATAAGACCTCAACACAGTATTTGAAAGTTTATGATTCATTACAGTTTGCATACTTTAGTTTAATTCTGTTCTAGATTTTATTTTGTATGATTTTTCACAGTAAGAATGACATCTGGGAAAAAAGAAAAAAAGAGGGATACCATCCTCTGTGCAAGAGATCTATTTTAAGCTTTTCTTTCTTTCTTTCTTTCTTTCTTTCTTTCTTTCTTTCTTTCTTTCTTTCTTTCTCTCTTTCTTTCTCTCTTTCTCTCTTTCTCTCTTTCTCTCTTTCTT